>JASXTE010000009.1:25817500-26117500 GCA_030280995.1 Hemileia vastatrix | reverse complement strand
GGCAATGGTCCCTTGAAGCGCTACAAATGACTATATACAAAAGAGTAATGAAGTAAAACAAAAAGATAAGCGTAGACATTTGTAACATAGTAACTAAGAGAAAAATATATGAAAAATAACAAGTATCCCAATTAAGACTGTAAAATTCCCATCCCAAATTCCCCAAATTAGTTTCTATAGATTAATAAGTAACTAAACAACCATGTGATCTAATAACTATGGTAAAAACAAATCAAAACAAGTAATACAATCTGTTTTCAGTATTTCTAAGTGAAACAATTGACATGTTTTGACGCAACAAGGTATGCAATCAATTTAATTCATCATAAGTTTATATAATTTAATTGTTTTCACTTATGTAGTTAAATACTAGTTAACTGAAACAATCAATTAAATTAATTTGAGAAATTATAATACTATTTTATAAAATAAGTATTAGAATTTATTTAATTTTCTTCCTGACACAATTAAGGGTCAAAAGAAGCGCCATTACTTATTGTTTAATACTATATGAAAGATGTAATTTAATATATAAATGTAAATAATTAATTTAATTATATTATAAGTCAATTTTACACTTATAATTATAATATATATTTTCAATTAATTAAATATTAATTTATAATTATTAAATACATAAAAATGCACCATTATTTGTAGAATATAAAATATATTATGTTTAATTTAAATGTATAAAATTTATATAAACAATAAAATCAATATAACACTTATATGTAATAAGATATTTATAAAATTTTATTATGCAATAAAATATTAATTTATATACATTAAATATAATTCATACACCCTCTTTCAGGTTCTAGAAGGTAACACATCATTTACTGGGCTCCTGGAATAGCCTGGCTGACACTCTTTCTCATTCCTCCATCTTCTCTTCATACTAGTTTTACTACATTTCTTTCTTGTTTCCCTCTTCTATCTCCTTCTATATGTCATCATGAACACCAATAATGATGTTGCCAATGCCATCCATCAATTTGTTGACACCCAAAAAACTGCTATCACACACACACACACACACACACTTACACATACATACATACATACATATATATACTGAAATAAATAATTAATTAAGAGCATAAACCACTTTCATTATTATACTCTAAAAATAATAATAATAATAAAGCATATATATAATACCTATATATATAATATATATATATATATACATACACACCAAATTAGATAAGCATATATACTTTAATCTTTTTACCCATTGAGGTTTTTATTTTGTTTTTTATTTTGTTTGTTTGTTTGTTTTTTATTTTTTGGAGAGGATGGAGAGAGAGCAAGAGAGAAGGAGGATGAGAAGGGGAATCAATCACTCAATGATTATTTTTGTTTCTAGGATACTACACTAGCGCCACTAACGGTTGTAGCGCACCAAACTATCAAAATAAAAAAATAAACAAAGAAAATAAAAATTTTAATATAGAAAACTGAGTTGTTATCAACGTTATTAATAAACCTTGATATTGACCAAAATATGTATACATGTATGCATCAATAAGTAATCTCCATCATCAACGTTTTCTTTTCTTTTTTTTTCTTTCAGAAACACAAAAACATTGCCACCACTATCATGATTCATCCAGATTATTATTATTGGAAGGAGGATGAATCAATTTTTTTGCTCTTGCAACTGTGATAGTAAGTACCACAGGAAAAAAATAAAAACTTGATTAGCAATCCAATCATCATCACAATACTAACAACAATACAAATAATCACTATAGAAAAATAAAAGCTCACTCAAAGCAAAAGGATACCCCCGTCCTTCCATCCTCCTAACCAACTCTTCAGCTCTCTCTCTCCCTTCTTCACCTAACCCAACTTCGATCCTAATCATAGTTTCATAACTTGAAGGTTCTCGATAAACAGGTTGCCCATTCGATGTCACATTTGGATAAGTTGATGATAATGATGAGGAGACGTTGGAATTGGAGTTTGAATGATTGAAGACCGCGGCATGACCTGGTGGTGGATCAACAAGACTATCAAATAACTCTCTTGCACTTTCAATCTGCCCAGACGCAGCACGAGCCTAATATAGATAACAGAAGGATATTAATATCAAAAACATGCATATAAATAGATCAGAAAAGAAAAATCTTGAAATTCCCTAAAAACGTCATGAAAAAAAAAAAAAAGAAAGAAAAGAATAAAGAGACCACATTTTCATCACGTCTCACCTTAATCAAACTATTCATAACATAAGCAGTCATTTGAACACCTTCCTTCTTCATCCGCTCCACAAACTCATCAACCAAATCCACTCTCTTCAACACAACAAGAGCATTAAACAAAGCCTCATAACAAACAGCATCAGGTAACACCACCCCATTACCAGCCTTATTATTCGAAAACGTCGAACCATGACCTGCCATCCGATGTCTAGCTAAAGATTTCTTCTTATTAGAATACCGACTCGCATGGGTAGCAATAGAATTAAACACTTCCAAAGTTTTATCTAAATCTTTAACTATACACCCTTGTACGTTAATTAAAGTAGACCAATGTGAACCGGTTATTGTGATTGATGGATCTTTACAAGCTCTATTGAATACTTCAGTCATGGATTTTAAATCACATGGGTCGATGAAACCGTATGCTTGCATTAATAAATTATAAGCTAATAAAGAAAAAGAAAAAGAAAAAAATCACAAATTGATTTATTAATTTATTTGAAGTCGGTGTCAGCGTAAGAGTATAAAAAAAAAAAAAAAAAAAAAAAAAAAAAAAGAAAAACTAACTATGATCAGATGGTGCAACATCGTTCTCCCTCATCAACCGATAATACTCTAAAACTTTCTCTCTATCAGGTTTAGTCTGAGTATAAAACTGAATCATAGTATTAAACGGTGGTATCCTAGGTTTGTAATGAGGAGATTCCATCATTTCTTGAAATAAACTTTCAGCCGACTTTTCATCACCTGTTCTACAACAAGCATTAATAATAGCTCCATACGTCACCGAATTTTGGGGTAGTTGATGTAATTTCATAAAGTTAAAAACGTCTAATGCTTCAGATGTTCTTCTGGCTTTAGATAATTTAGATATGATGGTGTTACATAGAAAGGTATTGGGTCGCACTCGCAGTCTGATAGATTCTTCGAAATACTAAAATGAAAAATCAAGAGGAAAATGCATGAATATAAATAAACAAAGTATCTATCATATAAATGAACTCACCGCTAGAGCAACACTGGCATCGTCCGTGGTCTCGTTGGCGTGAAGGATCATAGCGGCGTAAGCATCAGCAGAAGGAGCTTCACCAGCATCAATCAATTTCGCTTTATGGCCAGCCAATTCATTCAATGCTCCACAATAAGCCAAAGCAGTAATCATTCGATCTTCAACTCTAACCCAACTTAAAGATCTAGCACACTCATCAACAATAAAACTAGAAGCCAGACCAACATGAGCATTGATATACATTTGACGAACTCGATCGATTTGTTTTAATCGGCCGAAAGCTTCGATAAGAGTTGCTGATGCATCTGGTGTGATATACAGACCCTGAGAGACTGATTGTTGAACATTGTTATATAATTGGTCGAGTTGTTCAGGAGTGGCTTTCATACTAGCAGCTATACTTGTAGCTATTTTGCTAAGTTGTTCATTGAAAGAAACAAAAGGAGTATGTGGGACAGATATTAAAGAAGAAGAATTGGGGTGAACATTGGAAATGTTTGGAGGATGGATGTTGGTATTGTTGTCGCTGTTAACATTCGCTACTTCAACTTGGGAGAAGGATGGTGCAACAGGAACGGATCCTACCTCTGCATGACCAGCATCAACTAAAAAAGCTTCAGATCCTGGGATGCTTGGAGGATTAGTTGACGTTGATTCGACAAAAGATAAATTGTTGTCTTGTGTTGGAGAGTGATTGGATCCAAACCGATTTGCTGCTAAAAACCTCTTTCCTTCTTCAATATAATGCTGAATACGATCAGAGGAACAAGAAGAAGCAGAACCATCATTATGGAAACGATTGTTGATAAATTGATAAAACGAAAGTTCTTTAACAGTTTCAATTTGAAGTTGATCAATCACTTCAAGTAAAAAACTGATATCCGTTGAAGAATTTTCATTGTTACAAAACGTATCAAAATTAGAGTTAGTTGAATTTTGTAAATTGGATATGGCGTCGAATAGTAAAAAGCTAGCAGATGGGTAATTCATGTTGGATGACCAAAACGATGTAGGTTGCTGTGCTTGGTGAATTTGAATATCAACAATAGCACAAGCAGTTAAAAGGGCTATCCAATCTTGAGACTTCAAACAATGTTCCTGATCAAGGGAAAAAGTAAATAACTGGACAATTTTCATGGCCGCTATCAATGTCATATTGTTAGTGATCAATGGAGGAGTGAGCTCCAAAGCCAATTTCAGTGACAACTGATCGGGAGTATGCGACAGCGAAAGAGATGAAGATGAAGATTTTTCTGAGTCTTGTTCTTTTCGAGAGGGTGATTTAGAAAAGAACAAGTCAAGTAAATGATGATGCTCGGAAAGAATACCAACCAAACTAAATTGAGGTTTCATTGATTCACTCGTTTTTTGGCTAGCAGCGAGATGAAGAAATGAAGAGTAAGTTGACATCAAGTTAACTAAAAGAGGGTGAATTTGGTGGATAAAATCAGTTGAAGTAGACAATGATGAATTGAAGCGACCATAAGAGATTGATACAGCCTTTACCAATCGACGCAACAAAGAATCAATGAATTGAACAGATTTTTCAATTGAATATTGAGAAGTAATACTAGTAGTTTGGGAAGAATCAATGGTAAGAGATGAGCTATTGGTCGAATGGGGTAATTTTTCAATAAACTTGGTTAACAAGCGACTAGCTTGAGATAAATGGTGCAATATATGTACTTGAACAAGGTCAGCTTGTTGTTGTTGTTGTTGTTGTTGTTGTTGATTTTTTAACGATGGATTCAATGCATTAAGTAGTAAACCATTAAAAACACTTCTAATTCTTGGAATTTTGAGGGGTAGTTCGTTAGGGGTATCGAGAATAGACAAAGCACAATCAAAAGCCAAATCGGAGCAGCCAGTGAAATGAGGAGGAGTGCACGCAGTGCTAATGATACGCTCTAGATATGAGCGGAATGGGACAGGTTCGGTCACAATAGGATGATCTCGATTGAGTAATTTTTTCAACCATTTATGAGCAGATTGATAATCTGATAATTTAATAAACCCGATAATAGTGTCTATAATGTGAATGGGAGTGACGGGTGAGGAGGAGGAGGAGGATCTTGTAGAAAGTGAAGACTTATTTCGAGGATTCTCAGCAAGAAACTCTTCCAGTAATGTTAGAGCTAAAATTGATTCGCCTTGATCAAAATAAGCATTAAGCATGGTACGCAAAACCAAAGCATCACTTTGTTGATCGGCATACAATGAAGAAGTTGAAGGAGAAAGGCGAGAGCGACTAGCGTCAATTAAAGAATGAGGCTCGACTTGTAAATGATGAGAGTGAAAGATGGTGGTGGGAGCAGCGGAACGAAAGTGATGATAATTATCAAACATTTTACGAGCACTGCTGAGATCATGAGAGTGACCGAAAGCACTGATTAAACCAGCATAAGATTGAGCAGAGCGTTTTCCTTGAGATTCCAGTAAACCAAAAGCATCAATAGCCAATCTAGTTTCATGTTGACCCAAGCTTCCGTTCAAGTTGATGCCCATTCCAAAACCACAAGATCTTATGATGGATTCCAACGCGACGGGTTGTAAAAACCTAGCATTGGGGCCTAAAGATTTAAATATACGAACGACAAAGGCCAAGTTAGGTTCATGGTCTTGCCTTTCGAATTTATACCAGTCTTCACTATCAGCTCGAGCGACACCTGGCAGGATCTGATCCAATTGTTGGGTGAGGGATTTTTCGTTGAGATAAAGATGACGGGCTTTGAAGCCAACCATGTTATCGAGATCACGCTCACAGAGAGCAAAGATGATCATGCTATGAGTGTCAAATGTAGGGGTTAGGCCTGCCCTAAGTAAACATCGATAAGTGTGGAGGTATAGATCGACCGGCTCCCTTTTAGGACGTATGCGGAGAGCAGCCCAGAGAAATTGATCGATAGTGTGGATTGAAGGAGCAAGTTGTGCGTCCTTGAAGACGCTATCAACATAGAGTTGAAAGAATTTTTTGACTTGATGATAAGAAATGTTAGGATGAGAGAGTTCGATCGCCTTATGCCGCCAGTGCAAGTCATCGGGAATTGGATTAGAGTTGGAGGTGATAGGAGATGAAGAAAGTGATGGAGAAGCAGAACGATCATTAGCTAAGGTAGTCAAGGGACGTGTTTGAGGAGTACAATCGCCAGTTGAAGCACGACGAGACCTGGTGGGGTTGGGGGTGGTGACAGTGGGAGAATGATTGAAAGAGATTGGAGGAGTAGTTGAAGAAGATGGAGATTGGAATGATGCAAGAGGAAGATGAATTGGAGAAGGAGGAGAGGGAAGGGTATGAAGAGTGGCACGAGAGGAGAAAGTAGATTGATAGCAAGCCTGGAAACGGGGAGCAGTGAGGGCACGGAGAGAGGGAGTTGAGAGGCCAGGAGAGCTAGAAGAGCGAGGTCTTTGGTGATGTTTGAGTTTCCAGGTTGAGGAGACGATAGGATGTTTGATGATCTGAGAATGAGCTTTCTGAGGGGGAAGGAGACGGGCGAAAAGATGATCATCGTCATCATCGAGATCGTCATCGTTGGGACGAGATTTAGGATCGTGAGCGGAAGAGATGAGAGGGGTGATGATTGGAGGATGAGCCTATGAGAGAAGAGTAGATAGGAATGAATAGAAAGATGGCTAGATGAAAGAAAGAAAGAAGCCGACGATAGATTGCCAATGATGGTTAGAGCGAGTTCTCCACCTTGGATCGTCATCGGAGCAGTTAGGAGAAGGAGGAAGATTGTGGTGTTTGTGTGGATGAGAGTGAGGATGGTTGTTGAAGGTAAGATTGTTGAAGGAATGCCTGAGATGGTTGAAGTGATGATGGGTGCGAGTGGCAAGATGCGAAAGCTTGAAGGGCGAGATGTGGGCTGCGAATTTTGGGAGAAGCATCGAAAGTGAAAAATTTGAAATTTGCCCACTGAAGACCGACACGGCCCAGCCCATATTGCATATATGCAATACTCCATCCAAATCAATTCATACTGCAATCGAATATCTCTTGACGCCAATACCCCTTTGAATTCTTTAACTTAAATGGAATAGTTTATAAAAACATCTTTGTAAGGTAACAGACTCATTAGCAACTTCTGCTTTCTTGTTTTCTTTGAATTTTTGTTTTTCATCTTGCATTTTTAATTCTTTTGTTTTTTAAAAAAAAAACTTTAGTATGAGACATGCTTTTGATACCAATATCTTGTGTAAAATTCATTTGACATGTGATTTTGAGGATTTAATTGTAATAAAAGCTCTACTATTACTTCTACATAAATTACAAGTTAAGGTATCTGGATGTAGTTGATGCATCACATTTTGTTTGTTCCAATCAAATATTTACTTAACTTTTGGGGGTTTTTTTTTAAACAATTTCCCTGGTGATAATTCATTGCCTCCATTTCTTTTACTGTTTGGAAGATGGAAAAAAAAAAAAAAAAAAAAGGAATATGAGGTGATGAATTATATAAAGTGAAGTCAAAAATGTTTTTCAAACATTCAGTCAGCTTGGCAAAAAATTTTAATTAAATGATAGGCTTGTCTTTATTTACATATACTGGAAAAACACTTTATCTTTAAGGCAACATTAAAAAAAAAAAAAAAAAAAAAATTGTTGTATTAGATGGTCTTAACTTCAATTTGCTAGATAATGCCTTTCATATTTCACTTTAAATTGCAGAGGAAGAAGTCACCTTTAAAAATTCCCTTAACTGCTCCTCTTTATCCTACTTTTTTTTTACCTTTTTAGTCCCCCCTGCCGGCACTTGAGTTACTCACTGGAGTGTTAAATCTCTTTTTACGTATACACTTTGTTTCACCTCTTGAACCCCCCTCCTTCTTCATCAATTTCACTTTATAATTCTCTACAAGCTCTCTTTCTAGATTTTTTTTTCTTACACATACTCATTGTCTTTTTCATCCTCTGAGATTATTCATCATATCAACTAGCCCCTTCATCCATTCAATACCTTTCCCTTCTCCCTACTCTCTTACTTAGTCCCTTAAATCCCCTAGCTGCATGAAAAACATTGTTTTAGAAACACTAAATTATATGTGATTAAGTGGTCCAATGTTAGGATTTATTGTTGAGAGGTGAGAAGGAGGAGCACTATGGGTACTATGCATTGTAAAGAGGCAGAAGAGGGAATATTCCATAAGGGGGTTATTATATGGGGCAAGCACTGTGGAGCACTCCTCATTGGACAACTTATCTAGTGATCTAATTACTCTCTAGTCTCACTGCTGTGCTCAGCATAGTCAGTCCCATCTCAGGCTAGCATTAGCGCTAGTAGTAGTCCACCTTCTTAGGTCTTAACATGTTGTCCAATCTTAATTGGCCCACTACTGAAGAACAATGAACCCCTCAGGTCATCCTGAGGCAACAATCCTCACTGAAAAGAAAGAGAAAATAACACACTTGAAAGACCAAAACACCACACTGATGAAACATCTAGTGGAGGAACAGCTCTCATATCACAGCCCCAGGCACATGTACCACCTACAACACCAGGGTCACATGTTAAAGGTCCAAAGAGTGCAGTCCCTGAAATCTTCAATGTAAAGCAAGCCCACCAGGCAGATCAGTATACATTGCAGTTAAACCTTTATGTCCTTCTCAACAGTCATCAGTTTCCAGATGAGCAATCAAAAATTGGGTTTGCAATCTCTTACCTCACAGATGAGGCAGAACATTGGGGAAGGCCATATACAGAAGAACTCCTTGGATATGGAGAGTCAGAAACAACTTTCTGTCAGTTCATGGTATCTTTCAAACTGGCCTTTAGCAACCCCAATGTGGCCACAACCTCAGAGAATGCTCTCAACCAGTTGCAACAGAAACACTCTGTTGCCAAATATGTGTCAGAATTCCAGGGCCACACCAGCTATGTTACAACATGGGGAGAAGGTGCACTCATAATTCACTTTAGAAATGGGCTCTTGCAAAAAAAAAAGGAACACCCTAATCAGTCACCCTTGTCCAACCTCCCTCCAAGTGCTCATAGAACTGACCATCCAAGCAAAGGGGGGGGGAAAGAGGACTGGTAGGCAAGTTGTTTTTTTGTACTTCTGAATAACCTTGTTATAACCTAGTTATAATTCTGGGTAGGCTGAAACTCATCTTTTTTACAAATTTTTAGTGCTATATACAGGTCTGATGCATTATATAAGTAAAGAAGTTTATCTCAGTTCTTCAAGATAGACCAAGATTTAATTTTTCAATTTCTTTTCTTAATAAATCTTCTGATAAATTGTTTTATTAATTTTTAATCTAATTTTTGGTCAGTTCAAAACATTTTTATGTTATATTATTATAGACTTCTAAAGTTCCAATAAATTATTAAATTTTTTTCATCTCTTTTTCTTACACATATGATCTGGTTCAAATTTCCATACTATATGTACTTCAATCCACTTCCACATAATGAAATATTAAAATATGTAGAAAATAACACATAATTAGTACACAGTAAAAATTCTTGCTCAAATTTTATGAAAAAAAAAAATATTTATTTTTCATCTAAGTTTTATATCCATCATTCATCAATAATGAAAGCTAATATTGGCCAGATTCCATAAGCATATTAAAATAATCTTTTAAATTCATGTCATTTTTAAGATAGATTTTCATCAAGAGTGGATAATTTCTTTCCCATTCTTTGACACCCATTTTTTTTTTATTTTTTTGACCTCAGGTAGATTAATCACCAAAAATCTACCCCCCTAGGTTATAAAATCTTCTTCCACCCACTCTTTGTCCCCCACTTATCATTAAAACAAAAAAATCCTTGAAAGCATTCATTTTATCCTACTCTGTAATCTTATATACCCCCCTTTCTATACATTTAACCATTATCCCCCAGTGTGTCCTCTTCCAGTTCTCTCAATCCCACACATTTTTTTTTTTTTTTGCAAAGATCACATGTCCCCAATTTTTCACTGTCTTAAATTCCCTTTTCTACCCCCCAAATCCTATCTTTTCTGCTAGAATTACCCCCTACTTCTCTACAATCCCTCAATTACCACCTCAAAGATTTTCCTTTTCACCCTCAGGATCCCTGTTGCACCTTTACATTTTCTATTTTTCTCCATCAGCCATTCCTTCTTCCCCCCCCCCCATGTCCATCCTTCTGCTAACCAACTTACACCCTTACACTGCCACATTTCATGTGAAAAGTGCTTCTGAAAAGCTTTTTTTACAGGGCCTCATGTCTCATATAACCCCTCTAAATGTTCTCTAACTTACTCCTTTACAGCCCCAAGTCACGTGCTGCAAAGTGTCTCTGCAACCACTTTTCAGCATGTGATATCAATATTTTCACTCTCCTTCAATCAAAAAATTGACTGGGTGCCTTGAAATCCCAAGTCAGGTTCAGGAAAGTGTCAAAACAAAACTTCCTTTCACGTGACCTCAGTATTTTTATTGCACTTTCTGCTACTCTTTCACTTTGTCAGCAGGTTGTCTAGAAGAAGGAGAAGAAGGAGAAGAAAATAGAAAGGAGTAGCAGGAAATAGTAATAGATAAATTTTATAAATTTAAGAAAATAATAAAAAGAATAGAGAAATTCAACAACACTTTCTAAGGGGAGACACAACAAAGAGGTTTAATTTATTTATAAAATATTTATTTTAAGTAAGTCAAATTTTCTGCGCGGCTAGCAATTATTATTACTAATAGACTTAAGGCAACCTTTAATTAATTAATTAATATTTAAATTAAAACTATCATACTAATAAAATAACAAATAACATGTTTATATATATTTTAAAATATGTTAGAATGTGAGTAATAAGTGATGAGGCTACAGGGGGTTACCCAAGACCTTTATATAGGCAAGTGTCCCTCTGAAGCGCCACATTAATGCATATAGAATTAAAAAATAAAATAAAAATAACATGTAACAAAATATGAATAAGTGCAAGGGAACCCATGAAACAATCAACTAACACGCATGAGTTAGAGCCTAAAATTCCCCAAATTAATCCAAAACATTTACAATAAAGTTAGGAAGTTATTAAATAAGTTTGAGATGCAATAAAACAATTATTTTAATTTAAAATATGTCTGATAACTCTTTTAAAGAAACCAATTTTAAGTAAAACATAAAAAGAAACGTATTTTAACACATAAAAGTAGTGTAATTAATTAATTTAGTATAAAACATGAGTAATTAATTATTTTAACTACTTTTATTAGTGTAACAATTATTTTAAGTTAAAACAAATACTTATAATAACAAAATTACTAATTTTTAGAGTAAAACATTTATAATTTATTTAATAAAGTGTTTTAACTTGTTTAATACTTTGATGAAACAATTATGAATCAAAAAAGCGCCCAATATTATTGTTTAATAAAATATATAAGGCTTTATTTAATATATAAATTTAATTAATTAATTTAATTACATTATAAGTTAATTTTACACTTATAATTATAATATATGTTTATAATTAATTAATTATTAATTTATATCTATTAAATACATAAAAATGCGCCATAATTTATAGAATATAAAATATATCATGCTTAATTTAAATGAATAAATAATTTATATAATAATAAAATTAATGTAATACATATTTTACATATATTTAATAAGATACTTAAATAATTTTAATATGCAATAAAATATTAATTTATATACATAACATGCATATTTTTACGCCCTATTTCAGGTCCAATAAATTAACATAACATTTACTGGGCTCCTGGTACAGCCCGGCTGACACACTTAGTCCCTTTGAACACTGAATAACATATAATTTAGTGTTTATATTTTTTTTTCATTCCAATGGAGTATTTAAGGGACTAAGTAAGAGAGTAGGGAGAAGGGAAATGTATTGGGTTGATGAAGAGGCTAGTAGATACAATGAATAATCTCAGAAGAAGAAAGAGACAATGAGTATGGGTATAAAAAAATCTAAAAAAGAGGGATTGTAGAGGGAAAAAAAAGGAAAACTGTTGAAGTAAGAAGGGGTTCAAGAGGTGAAACAAAGTTTGAATGTAAAAGAGACTTAACATCCCAGTGAGTAACTCAAGAACTGTCAGGGGGGTCCCTGCAGGGGTGAAAGTGGAGATTCAAAAGGGAAAAAGTAGGATAAAGAAGAGCTGTTAATGGAATTATAAAGGTGATTTCTTCCACTTCAATTTTAAGTGAAATATTAAAGGCATTATCTACCAATTTTAACTGCAGACCACCTAATACAACAATTGATTTTAAATGTTCAATTTTTCCTTAAAAATAAAGTTTTTTCCCATTATATATATAAAGAAAAGCCTATCATTTAATCAAAATTTTTATTAGCTGACTAAATAAATAAATAAAAATATGGACTTCACTTTCTATGATTCATCACCTCATATTCCATTTTTTTCCATCATCCAAAAGGTAAAAAAATGGAGGTGATGAATTATCTCCAGTAACTTGTTAAAAAACTTAAGTAATGTAAATATTTGATTGGAACCAAAAAAATGTGATACATCAAGCACACCAAAAGGTCTTAACTGATGATTCACATAGAAGTAATAGTAGAGCTTGTGAATTATGATAAGGAAATATTATTGAGTAAAGTAAAATTGAGTTGAAAAAGAGAATTAAGGGAAAAAAAGAAAATAAATGTGGCAAAAAATTAGTGATTACTATCTCAAGAACTCCAAACTATGGGCAAAAAATTTGAATAAATCAACTTTTTACAATTAAATTCTCAAAATCATTTGTAATATTAACTTCACAAGAGATATTGGTATCAAAAGCATGTCTCATACTGAAGTTTATTAAAGAATTAAAAATCTGAGATGACAAAAAGAGAAAAAAAAATTTAAGAAAAAAAAAAAAGTGTAAATGGCTAATGATATCTATTAACTTACAAAAATCTTCTTAAAATATTCCATGAAATTTAAATAATTCAATGTGCTATGAGATTGTTGTTTTCTTTACTCTGTTATTTTTCAGAATAATTTGAAAAGAATTTTTTTTTTCTGAATGATCTAGGGGCTAAGTAAATTTATTTTACACATTTTTTCAAAAATTAACAACTAATATGGTTCTTCTAAAAAAATGATATTTCAGGTCATGGGAATTTCTTTTTGTATTATTTGACTTAAAATAGATATAAATCATGAAGAAAAACTATAATTTTTTTAAAAAAAAATTACCTTTTGGGGATATCAAAGATTTTTTTTTTTGCCTATCTCTGCAATAGCAGATATAGCTGTAGTATAGTTGCAGAAAATATATGAATATATAATTATAAATTTATAATTCATGATCAGAAATATAATTTTTTTTCACAGTTTCACATGTGCCCAATAAATACATATTCAATAATAAATTTAAAATATAATGAATTCAAATCATAAATACATTTTGAATACACATGATAAATAATTATTGTTTATGAAATATACATCCAGATTTAATATTTGTTTTAAACACCACACAATATGGGGGGCGGACTTGCTAGCGAGTCCGCAACCTTGGACCCAAACTCACCACAGGTTGAACACACATTGAGCTATTGATAAAGGAACCATACAATCAGGGATGAACACCACTCAGCAGAACAGTTTTAGGTGGGTGTTCAAGTAGAGTTCAGTATGGGTTCAGTATGAGTTCAGTCTGAGTTCCATCTGAGTTCCATCTGAGTTCAGGTTGAGGACTTGCTAGCAAGTCCACCCCCTATAATGCGTAGTGAAAGATATATTGAATATTCATTGAGCATGCATGATTTATATGCAGTATACATGAATTTTGATCATTTCATATGGTGTATGGAACATATAGTATGTATTTTTTTTAAATGTACAATATGCTTCAAAATTGAAAAAAAATAAGTTATTTTTCTTTATTCTTGATGTCATGATTTAAAGGAAAGAAAAAAGAGAGGAATGCCACAAGAGTTTTCAAAAAATTTACTTGAAAATTTTTCACTAATTCCTGCCTCTACAAGATTACTCCACAGATTACTCCTGGAAGCCTGAAAAACAACTTGCCTACCAGTCCTCTTTCCCCCCCCTGTGAAGTCAATAACAAACTTACACATCAGAATATGGATGGTTGGAGTGGTGCTCATCAAGTAGGGCCAGCTCTAGGGACTCAAACACCATGGACATTGATGCAGTCAATGCACAAGGCACTAGAGGGAAGAGGAGGCTATCTGATAAGGAAAACCAGAGGCGTATGAGAAGAGGTCTGTGCCTCTGATGTGGGAGTAGTGGTCATCTAGCAATGGAGTGTAAGGGGAAAATCAAGGATAGTGAGATGGAAGATAGCACAGGTAAGGCACAGGTAAAAGACAGGGCTCAGGAGTGAATGTTGTGCTCTACTTGAGTAGCTTAGAGGGAAAGAATATGGGGAATTTAGTAGAAAAATAATCAGCATGTAAGCCACTTGAAGTAAATGAGTATCATATGATACTGAAATTACCTTTAATGGCCCTTTATGCCACAACAAATGTACAAGCCGTACTGGAATGTGAGGCCACAGATGGTTTTATTTTTAACAAGTTTTTACAGAGAAATAAAAAGAAAAAAAAAGAAAAATTGGACCACCCTAGGCATCTGAATATGTTTGAAGGTTCCCCAAGTGGGGGAAATGAAGTTAAAGCAAAGGTTTTGTGCAGATTTTGGTGTGATAGAAGGGAGTCTCAATGCAAGGCATATGGGAAAACCCCAAAGGACCAGTATGACATGGTATTGGGTATAACATAGCTGGACCAATACAACCTATGCATTGACTGGAAGGAAAAGAAGGTTCATATTGGAAGCAAAGGAAATGCTGGTGCTAAAGTATTGGCACCCTGGCCCTTTCAGGGGTCAAGGGCCCATCCTGGAAAGTCTTCTGATGTTTTTTTATCATAAGTTTAATGGCTTCCAGAACTGCTTCTTTCTCTTGACTCTAAGCAGAAGTCTGGAGATGCAGAACCAGCAAGGATCACCAGAGATGACCAAAGATGAGATGAAAGGCACAAAAAGGAGGAGAAGGCAGAAAATTGAAAGGTGGGTGGTGCAGGGGAAGCATTCTCCCCCTTGCTCCTCTCAGAAAGTTTCCTGGTGTTTTATTATCATCAGTAGACTTGCTGCAAGAGCTGACAGTTTCTCTTGATGCTAAGTTTCAGTACTTGGAGGGAATGCTGTAGGAAAAGGAAGAGCTGGAATGCAATTAAACAGCATGGAACATATTCACCAAGATTGAAACTACAATCCAGTCCTAAAAGCCAACAAAAGCCCTCAAGGAAATGATCCTTGAAGCCTATTGGGAGTTCTTAACACTGTTTGAAAATGGAGAAGTCAAGACCCTACCACCTCATCAACCATATGACTTTGCCATTGATCTGATTCCAGGCCCAACCCCTCAAGTAAGCCACATAATCCCATTATCAACCCTAGATTCAACAGCTCTAAAAGAGATGATTGATGATAATTTAAGTAATGGGTTTATTATGGAATCAAGATCTTCCTGGGCTTCCACTGTGATCTTTGCAGTAAAAAAGGATGGTTTATTGAGACCTTGTATGGATTTCAGAAGGTTAAATGTGCTGATGGTAAAGAGCATATATTCCGCTCCTTTGACTAGTGAGCTAATTGATAGTCATCAAGGTGTAGAGATCTTCACATTTCTAGATATTAGGGCAGGTCACCACAACATACATGTAAAAGAAGGTGATGAACACAAACTGAAATTCTGCACTAAATTTGATCATTTTGAAGGGTTTTTAATGCCATTTGGTCCATTTAATGTGCCTGCTACTTTCCAACACTTCACCAAAAGCATCTTTAGAAACAGAATAGGGATAGATGTAATGTTATACCTGGATGACATCTTGATTTACTCCAGATCATTGGAAGAACATCAGATACATGTAAAGGACTATTTGCAGTGCTTGAGGGAGGCCCAGTTATGGTTAAAATGGAAAAAATTTTCTTCTCAGTGAGTGAAATCCCCTACCTGGGTATGATCATTTCAAAGAATAGGGCGCAAATGGACCAGGAGACAGTAAATTCAGAAACAGAATGGCCAAAAACAGCATCATTAAAGGAGCTCCAGCCATTTCTAGGTTTTACAAATTTTTACCACTGTTTTATTGAAAATCACTCCCATATTTGTTGACCATTGCAAAAACTCACAAAGAAGGAAGCCAAATTTATCTGGATGAGTATCCAAAAAGATGTGTCTAATTATCTGAAAAGAAAATTTGTGACAGCCCCTATTCTTGTGATTCCTGAATTATTAAAACCATTTTTTCTGGAATGTGACTGCTCAGACTTTGCACTAGGTACTGTATTATCCCAATAAAATTCTGATAATGTCTTACACCCCGTAACATATTTTCACTAACACTTCTAGGCAACAAATTGAACTATGAAATATATGATAAGGAGTTATTGGCACTAATTGAAGCGGTATTCACCTGGTGCCACTATTTGGAAGGAGGGCCTCACAGAATACAAGTTATTATTTACACAGATCATAAGAACTTGGAGACATTCCTGAGCACTAAAAAGTTGAGTAGCAGACAAATAATCTGGGAAGAACTTCTAAGTAGCATTAATTTTGTTGTTACATTCCAACCAGGGAAGAAAAGTGGAAAAACTGATGCACTATCACAACTTCCTGACTTGTGCCCAGCATTGGACCAGCTACATACTGTTGGTTCTATGTTCTTGAAGGGGGACCTTAAAGAGGGGGTAATCATAGATAAGGTGGAGTTGAAAGATGAAGAGTTGATGGAATGGGTAAGGAGGGAGCAGGAAAAGGATGAGGGGGATCAGGAGTTGGTGAAGGCGCTGTTATCAAAGGAGGTATTGGTAAGGAAAGAATTGGAGGAGTATCACCTGCAAGGGGGAGTGCTGTATTGGAATGGGAGGATAGTAGTTCCAAATGATGATGAGCTCAGGAGGCAGGTGGTAAAATCAAGGTATGATTCTTCAATGGCAGGAAACCCAGGACTACTGAAGACTATGGAGCTGGTGAATCATACATTTTACTGGTATTCCATAAAGACATATGTCCAGAGCTATGTAGCAGCATGTGACTTTTTCCAGAGGAGCAAGGTTATTCAAACAACAGCACCACCAAACCTGCTAAAAATTTCAAAGAAGCCATGGAAGGAGCTCTCCTATGATCTTATAGTGGAATTACCCGAGTCTCAAGGAAAGAACGCTATCCTCACAGTAGTTGACCACTGCACCAATATGGCACACTTTTTCCCCATTACTACTAAGGTTACTTCAGAGGGTATTGCAGATTTAATGGTGGCACATGTCTGGAAATTACATGGACTTCCTGTAAGTATAGTATGAGATAGGGGAAGTACTTTTAACTCTAAGCTGCTAAAAGCAATGTATGAGAAACTGAACATCAAGCCAATCTTTTCAACAGTATGGCATCCACAGACTTACAGGTAATCTGAGATATTGAATAAATCAATTGAAAAATATTTGTGCCATTTCATTTACTATCAGCAAGATAATTGGGTACAGTTGTTACCATTAGCTGAATTCTCATACAACAACCAGGCACATGCCACAACAGGAATTTCACCATTCTATGCTAACTATGGATATCACCCAACATTCTCGAATGGTAGCCCATCCATGTTACAAGTTTCAGAAGCAGAAGAGAAGATTTAAAGAATATTGAGAATATGTCAGGAACTCATAGAGGCTCTCAAATTATCTCAACTATCAATGAAGCATCATCACAATCAAGGAAGGACCCAGGACTGCATGCTACAGGTAGGTTACAATGTATGGTTAATCTCACATTTCCTTTCCATATTACTCCCCAGAGCTATATTAGATCACATGAAAGAGGGGCCATTCAAAGTCAAATTCAAGGTATCTGACTCAGCTTATAAACTGGGGATACCAATCTCAATGAGACAAGTACATCTAGTTTTAAATATTTCATTTCTCACAAAGCATAAAGAAAATACAATCCCAGGATGTCCAGAGGAGCCAGAAGCACCAATCAAGGTGGGAAATGAAGAGGATTTTGAGGTAGACAAAGTTGTTTCTAAGAGTTTTGTAAGGGGAAAGGTTCAGTACTTGGTTCATTGGAAAGGATATGGGGTTGGAGATAGGTTATGGGAACCAGTGGAAAATTTGGTGAATGCTAAGAAAAAATTTGAAGGAGTTTTAGAAGGAGTGCAGGCAGCAGGAGGGGAAAAAGAGGGGGTAATTTTTGTCTTTGGTTGAGAGGTGAGGATGAAAATGCTATGGGCACTTTGCATTGTGAGAGGTGGAAGAGGGAATATTGCATAAGGAGGTTATATGGGGAAAGCACTGTGGAGAACTCCTCATTGGAAAACTTATCTAGTAATCTAATTACCTTCTAGTCTCACTGCTGTATCCAGAATAGTCAGTCCTGTCTCCATCACTTTTGATAGTCTCAACATATTCAGTCTTATTTAATCTCACTTCTGTAATCAACATAGTCAGCCCCATCTCAGGCTAGTGTTATTTACATTAGTAGTCCTCCTTCTTAGGTCTTAAAATCCAAGGGACTAAGTGAAAGAGTATCAGAAAGTGCAATAAAATACTGAGGTAAAATGAAAAGAAGTGTACCTGCAACACTTTCCTGCACATGACTTGTGGTTTCAAGGCACCTGGTCAATTTTTTTAATGATGGGGCATAAAAATGCTGATATCACATGCAGCTAAGTGATGCTGCAAAACTTTGCTTCATGTGACTTGGAACAGTAAATGATTAAGTAAGAAATACTTTAGAGGGATGATATAGGACATGAGGCCCCATTAAAATAAGGTGTTTTAGAAGTACTTTTCCCACAAAAAATGGGGGTGTGAGGGTGTAGGTTGGTAAGAAGAAGGATGGATGGGGGCTAATTGGGTAAGGCTGGTGGAAAAAAATGGAAAATGTAGAGGTGCAATAGGGATCCTGGGGGTGGAAAAAATGATATTTGAAGTGGTAAATGAGGGATTGTAGAGAAGTAGGGGGTAATTCTAGCTGAAAATATAGGAGTTGGGAGGCTTAACACAGAATTCAAAACAGTGAAGAATTGGGCATGTGTGATCTTTGCAAGAAAAATGTGGGATTTAGGAAGCCAGAAGAGGAAACACTGGGGGATGATTGTTGATAATATAGAACAGGGGGTATATAAGGTTACAGAAAAGGATACAATGAATTCTTTAAAGGTTTTTATGGGTTCATGATAAGTGGGGGACAAAGAGTGGGTGGAAGAATATTTTATAACCCTGGGGTGTAAATTTTCTGTGATCAATCTCACTGAGGTAAATAATAAAAAATGAGTGTCAATGAATGGGAAAGAAATCATCCACTCTTAGTGAAAATTTAATATAAAAATGACATGTATTTAAATTATTATTCTAATATACCTAAGGAATCTGGACAATATGTACTTTTATTTTTAATGAATGATAAATATAAAATTTAGATGAAATATGATTTTTTTCAAAAATTTTGAGAATTAATTTTTACTATGTACTAGTTATGTGTTGTCTTCTACATATTTTAATATTTCATTATGTGGAAGTGGATTGAAGTACTTAAATAATGGAAATTTGAACAAGAACATATGTGAAATAAAAAGAGACAAACAAATCCAAATATTTTTGGAACTTAAGAATTCTATAATAATCAACATAAATATATTTTTAACTGGGGAAAATTAGATAAAAATGAAAAAATGATTCATTAGAACATGTATTAATAAATGAAATTAAAAACTTTTATCTTTTTCTATTTTGAAAAACTTAGATAAACTATTTTACTTTTATTATGCTTAAGACCTCTATATAGCACCAAAAATTTGTAAAAAAGGTGAGTTTAAGCCTACCCAGAATTATAACAAGGTTAAAAAATGTTTATTCAGACGTAAAAAAAACAACTTGCCTACCAGTCCTTATTTTCATCCCTTTGTAAAGCATCAGCATAAGTCTATTCTAATAGTTCCTGAAGTTTTTTATAAAACATTTACTATTAGCTCCTCACACAACACTTATCTTTGCATACTCTACATTTCCTGAGACTACCAACTACATAATAAGCACTTTAAAAGCTTCTGTACTTACTATGGAAAACATGCACTTTCTGTGTGAGTATTCACTAACCACAAAACCCTCAGTGCTTAGTAAGAGCCATGCCCAAATCAGAGTCTTACTTTTGCATTCTCTTATCTTTATGGGCTCTTCATTTTCTCATTCATTATTCCACTTATTTACATAGCAGCATGTTTGATCATCCTTACAAGTCTATAGACTACCAGTGATGGATACCCATGGACTATGTCTATGTGCTATCACACCTATCTTAGGGTGAGGCCTGTACCATCACTTGATGCTACTTCATAAACCTATACTACTCCTTTAGTGCTAGCTGTTTTTTTCTCAAGTACATACAATGCTCTTGTCCTATAGTCTTGTATGCACTTTTCTCTAACTTTTACTTGCCACAGAATGTATATCCATATCACACTAAAGAAACTGTGCACAGAGAGTCTACTTTTTCTGAACTTTTGAAGACCCCTTTTTTGCACTTTTGTAAACATCCTTCATAGAAACTCTATTATTGAGCTTGCTGAGAACTCAGACAAATTCTGCATTTCTGCAAGATTTGTACCACAAAGTCCACTTAGCAATAATCTTTTCCATTTAAAACTACTTCTCATTTCCTACATAGACTGGCCCTGGTGGCTCTTCTGGGAATCCTAGTATTGTTTCTTCTTGGCGCCTTGTGAGTAATGAAATATTGAACACTGGATGCACTTGTCTCATTAAAATTGGTTTCTCTGATTCATATGTAGAGTCAGATATCTTAAACTTAATTTTGAATAGGACCACCTTCCTGTAATCTAGTTTTAAGCTTGGGAATAATCTAGAAATAAATTGTGAGCTTAGCCAAAACTATTCACCTACCTGTAGGACTGGATTCTGGGGTTTTCCTTAATCATGATGACACTTCATTGAATGTTGTGATGATTTGAGAGTTGCTTCTAACTCTTTAAATATACTCAGTATTTTTTGGAGCTTGCAGCATTGATTGGTTACCAATTTAGAATGTTGGATGGTATCCATAGTTGATGTAGAAAGGTTAAATTTCAGTTTCAGCATGTTTCTGGTTGTTGTATGAGAATTCAGCCAATAGTAGCAGCTGCACCCAGTAGTCTTACTTATATTTAA
Organism: Hemileia vastatrix; assembly: GCA_030280995.1. Lineage (NCBI taxonomy): Eukaryota > Fungi > Basidiomycota > Pucciniomycetes > Pucciniales > Zaghouaniaceae > Hemileia > Hemileia vastatrix. The sequence goes on along the minus strand of JASXTE010000009.1, from coordinate 26,096,133 downwards.
TGAAATGGTGCACATATTGTTCAATTTCCTTTTTCACTATCTCCAATTGTCCATAAGTCTGCAGATGCCACACTTTTGACAAAATTCATATAATTTTCAGTTGCTCATACATTGAGTTCAAAAATTTATAGTTGAAATTAATTCTTCTGTCTGATACTTACTGTCAGGCAATCCATGTAACTTCCAGAAAGGAGCCACCATCAAGTCTGAAATACCCTCTGATGTAACTTTAGCAGTGGTGGGGAAAAAGTGCACCATTTTGGTACAGAAGTCAACTACTGTGAGGATAGAATTATTTCCTTTTGAATTGGCCAACTCCACTATAAGATCATAAGAGAGTTCTATCCATGGCTTCTTTGGTATACTTAACAGGGTTAGTGGTGTGACTTTTGAGCTGACCTTGTTTCTTTGGAAAGAGTTGCATCTCACTACATAGAACTGGAAATATGCCTTTATAGACTTCAATAAAATTTGAAATTAACCAGCTCCACCCTCTTCAGGGGTGTTGGGTGTCCTGCCATTGGAGATTTGTGTCTTGACTCGAAAACTTGTGTTTTGAGCTCTTTATCATTTGGAACCACTATCCTACCATTCCAATACAGTGCCTTCTTTTCCAAGCAATACTCCTCCAATCACTTCCTTGCTAATAAATTCTTAGATAAAAGGGCCTTCTCCAATTCGTGCACCCCTTCATCTTCTTCCTGTTGCCTCTTTACCCATTCCATCAAATCCTCATCCACAAATTCCACCTTATCTAGGATTACCCCCTCTTCAAGGTCCCTCTTCAGTAAAGTTTCTCTGCCAGTGTTTAGCCAATTTGGTACTAGACAGAGGTCAGGGTGCTGCAATAGTGCATCAGGGTTTCCAATTTTCTTTCCTGGTCAGAATTGAGAAATGAACTTAATGCTACTTAAAAGCTCTGCCCTAAACACTTCCCTTGTGTCATATTTTTTGTGGTCAGGAATGTTTCCAAGTTTTTGTGATCTGTATAGATTATAACTTGAAAATGGTGTGGTACTCCTTAAAAGTGGGGCAAACAGGTGCATACAGCTTCTACATAGCTCTTTATCATATATTTTGTAGTTGAATTCAGCACCCAATAGTGTACATGACAAATATGCTACTGGTTGTAAGACATTTTTGGCATCATATTGGGATCATACAGCTCCTAGTGCAAAATATGAGCAGTCACATTCCAGAACAAATGGCTTCAGTAAGTCTGAGATCACAAGAATAGGGGCCGTCACAAATTGTCTCTTCAGGTAGTCAACAGAATCTTGTTGGCTATTTGATTATGTGAATTAAGCTTCTTTCTTTGTGAGGTCATGCAATGGTCATCAGATACAAGAATAATTTTCGATAAAGAGGTGGTAAGAATTTTTAAAGTCTAAAAATGACTGGAGCTCCTTTACTGATTCTGGTGTTGGCCACTATATTACTGCTTTCACCTTCTCCTGCTCCATCTGCACCTTATCTTGTGAGATGGTCATACCCAAGTAGTGGATTTATTTTACTGAAAAGACTTATAAGGGTACTGTTAAATATGTAATATTATTTTATAATGGTTAAAATGATGTGTTATTGGTAGTTAATTTTAGAGTTCATATTGTATTTTCTACTATAAATTTTATTTGACAGTCAAATCTATGCATATAGTAGTCACATGGCCCCATTTCCCCTCCCAAATTCATCCCAGAGCTTGTCTGGATCTCCATGTATCTCCACAGAGCTTGTCAAAACTTCCAGACTCAATTGAAATATAAAATATACTCTAAAAAAACTAAATAAGTCAGGAAAATAATAAAACCTCTGCTTAAAAATTATTAATACCTTTTGTAGCCTCTGTAGCCCTATCCACTAAACTAAAAATCATCAAAGTAAAATCTGTAAATCAAACATTGTTTAAATCACTAAATAAAATTATTATAAATTTAAGAAGAGTTTATAAAATTCCAGAAAAGATCTGGAAGATTTTTGAGAATCCATATGTTCATTTCCATACACTTTAAACCCTATAAAAACAGTTTTACTATAAATTAAATGTTTAAATCTGACCATTTTACAACCACCTATTATGCTTTTAAATAACCAATTTTATTCATAATAAAATTTAATTAAAGACCAACTAAGCTCAGGAAATTACTAAATTACTGTCTCCCAATGTTTTTCATACCATTTTAGTACCATAATAAACTTTTGTTTACCACAGTGACTAAATTGAGGGCTTGTTCCTGGAACCAGATCAATGGAAAAATCATATGGTTGATGGGGTGGAAGAGTCTTGACTCCTCCAGCTTTGAAAAGTGATAAAAATTCCCAAAAGGCTTTGGAAATCATTTCCTTAAGGATTTAGCTTGGCTGTAATCTTGGCAGATATTTTTCATGATGTTGTATTGCATTCCAGCTCCTCCTCTTCCTCCTGCACCCCCTCCACCCGTGAATAAGTAACTACTGTTCCCACAATGATGTCTAAAAACAAATAATTAATATAATAAATAACTACGTGAGTATGAAACCTGAGAACTGTGAGAAAAAAATCCTAAACAGGTATTACAAACAGATGTAAAGGGTTTAATTAAAACAAACAAAATTATTTTCACACTCAAATGTATATAATCAATTTTAATTCAGTATAAAGAGAAATTAATTAATTGTTTTAACTATTTTAAGTAATTTAATAATCAGTTTAATTGAAACAAATAATTAATTTAATAATATAAACTATTTAGAGTGAGAATTAAATTTTATTATATTAAATAAGTATTTTAAGTTATTTAGCAATTTTAGTGACACAATTAAGGGTCAAGGAAGCACCCAATATTTATGGATAATATTATATGATAACTTGTATTTAGTAGATAAATTATATTAATTAATTTTTAATTACATTATAAGTTAAATATCATTAAGCTTATAATATAATTATTAATTTTTTAATTTTTTAGAAATATTAAATACATAAAAATAAGCCATGATTTTATAGAATATAATATTTTTTATGTAATAAAAAATTTACTTAATAATAAAATATTTAAATAAATTATTATTTAATAAAAAATTTATTGTAACTACATAATAAATAATTTTATTTTGTTACATGATTCCAGTAATTTATTATATAAATTACAGGGCTCCTGAGATAGCCTGGATGACACTCCCTCACTATAAAAAAACAATAAAAAAAATGCTATGATTTTTTCTTTTTATACTTTTTTAAGAGAGTAGGAAGATTTGAAATTTCTTTTCCAGGTATCCATGCATCATGTTCAGATGATTTGTTCTTACATCTCAATAAATATGCAATACCTCTTTCAGAAGTGTTAATTCTATCATTGAGAATTTTATCAATTTCTGCAGTTTCTGTGACTTCCTGAGGGTTTTTCTTAGGTCTTCCCCTTCTTTTGGAAAATAAGTCACTGTTGGAATTATAAGTTTTAAGCAAGGAAATGGGGAAAACACGATGTAATCTATCATATGGAGAATAAAATACAACTTCTACTGCATTATCTCCAACCATTCTTTCAACAACAAATGGTCCCACAAAATGATCTTTTAATTTGTTATTGCCTTGTAAATTGAAATGGAAAATAGATATCAACACTTCATCACCCTTATTAAATGTGTATTCTTTATGGGATTTATTCCATCTTTTCTTTTCATATTCAAATGCCTTATCAATACAGCTTTGAGCATGTTTTCTGCATAGCTGTTGCATTTGCATAAAATATTTTACACCAGGGTGTAGTTCCAACTTAGTTAATTTATTATTGAGAATTTGAGCAGGAGTGTTTGGGACATAACCTAAACAAAGCTCAAAAGGCTTTTTCTCAGCGACAGAATGAACAGTGCTATTATAAGCAAATTCAAGACCTGGAAATAGAGTAACCCAGTCATGAGTAAGTCTGTCATTGTCTTTATATTCTAATCCAAATTCACAATACCTTCTAATCATATCTTCCTGGGTTTTAATCATTCTCTCAGCTAGACCGTCAGTTTGAGGATGGTGAGCTGTAGATAATTTTAACTCACAGCCACAAATATCCATAAAAGATGTCCAAGATTCAGATGTAAATTTTGGGTCTCTATCAGAGATAATGGATTTTGGAAATCAAATAATATTAAACATGTAATACCACCATAAGAAAGCTAATTCTTTTGTGGATACATCTTTGTGGGTGGGAATAAAATTGCACATTTTAATGAATCTATCCACTATTACCCAACAAGAGTTATAACTGTCTTTACCTGCTACAGGAAGACCAGTGACAAAAACCATGTTAATGATTTTCCAAGGAGCATCAGGTGCTTCAATATGTTGTAACAATCCTGCTCTTTTACCTGTCAGTCTTTTAGATTTTTGACAAGAATCACAAGATTCAACATATATTTTAGTGTCTTCAGACATATTAGCCCACCATGCACTATTTTTAATTCTGATTAAGGTTTTCTCAAGGTCAAAATGTCCTGCTAATATGTCATCATGACAAAGTTTTAAGATGGTTTCTTTCATAGAAGGAGGAATAACAATGACATTTGTCAAGGTATACTTTTAGTCTAGAAGATTTGGTACGTAGTTCTACGAGGACTTAAAAGGCTTAAATGGGTTCTCAACAAATTTGTACGTATTTCTTAATTCAAAGATGAATTTTTTACTCAATAAAAGAGGTAGGATTAAAATATTAATATAAATTATAAATTAGAATTACGCTATTGTAAATACTAATAATATAGAATATAAGAATAAGTATTTAGTTGGTTATTGTTGTAATAAAATGAGTTGGTAAAATAGAATGATCAAAAGACAACAAAAAGAGAGGCCTTTTATAGGCAAAGGAGAGACAAAGCACGGAAATCAAATTCTAAAAACAGTAGGAAAAGAGAGAGAAAAAGAACATTCTAGAAAGAGTATTTCAAATAATAAAGTTATTCCAAAAAGAAGGCGTCAAAAAGATGTATTTACAGAGTATGTCAGAAATACATCAATATTTTTAATATTTACTGTAAATGTCAATCCCAAATAAGAAATTTGATTTGTTTGTATATATTTAATATTATTTGAATATTTAAATCTTATTTTATCTTTATATTTTATTTTCTTTAAATATAAAGCTTTATTTTTCCCAACCTGTCAATTGAGCACAGTGTTAGAGAAAAATATAAGGGACAAAATTATAATCTTAATTTTACTTATTTATTTAATTAATTAATTTAATTTTTACATTCTGTAACTAGTTTAATTTATAACTAATTTTAATGTAACTAAATGATAATTAAATAATAATTAAAGATGATAGGGTGCGGCTTCATCCAGTAAATAATTAATTATTTCACTGGGTAAGTCTAGTAGCCTGGCTGACACTCCCTCACTCTAAAAAAAACAATAAAAAAAAAATGCTATGATTTTTTCTTTTTATACTTTTTTAGTAGAGTAGGAAGATTAGATATCTCCTTCCCAGGTATCCAAGAATCATATTCAGATGATTTATTCTTGAATCTCAATAAGTATTCTGTACCTTTCTCAGCAGTGACTATTCTGTCATTTAAAATTTTTTCAATTTCTGCTGTCTCAGTGATTTCATTTGGGGTTTTCTTTGGTCTACCCCTCCTTTTTGGAAATAAATCACTATTGGATGTGTAAGGTTTCAAAAGAGATATTGGAAAAACAGGATGTTTTCTGTCATATGGGGAATACAGAATAACTTCAACTGCATTATCTCCAATCATTCTTCTGACAACAAAAGGACCAACAAATGGATCTTTTAATTTGTTATTACCTTGTAAGTTGAAGTGGACTGTAGAAATCAACACTTCATCACCCTTTTTAAAAGTGTATTCTTTATGGGATTTGTCCCATCTTTTCTTCTCATATTCAAATGATTTTTCAATACATTTTTGAGCATGATTTCTGCATAGTTGTTGCATTTGAAGAAAAGATTTTACACCAGGATGTATATCCAATTTAGGTATTTTGTTATTGAGAATTTGGGCAGGAGTATTAGGAACATATCCAAGCCAGAGCTCAAAAGGCTTCCTTTGAGTAACAGAATGAACAGTGCTATTATAAGCAAATTCTAACCCAGGAAGTAAGGTAACCCAATCATGAGTGAATCTGTCATTATCTTTATACTCAAGGCCAAAGGCACAATATCTTCTTATCATGTCCTCTAAAGTCTGAATCATTCTTTCAGCTAAACCATCAGTCTGAGGGTGATGGGCAGTAGAAAGTTTCAGATCACAACCACAAACATCCAACAGAGACATCCAAAATTCAGAAGTAAATTTAGGGTCTCTGTCAGAGATTATGGCTTTAGGAAAACCAGCAGTATTAAACATATGAGACCACCATAAGAAAGCTAATTCTTTAGTGGAAACATCCTTGTGGGTAGGGATAAATTTACACATTTTTGTGAATCTGTCCACAATAACCCAACAAGAGTTATAACTGTCTTTACCAGCAATAGGTAATCCTGTTACAAAATCCATGTTTATTATTTGCCATGGGGCATCAGGAGGTTCAATATGTTGCATTAATCCTGCTCTTTTACCAGTTAATCTTTTTGATTTTTGGCATGAATCACAGGATTCAACATATAATTTTGTGTCTTCAGACATATTAGCCCACCAAGCAGTGTTCTTAATTCTGATCATTGTTTTGTCAAGATCAAAATGTCCAGCTAATATGTCATCATGACAAATTTTCAAGATGATTTCTTTCATAGAAGGAGGAATAACAATAACATTACTCAACTTTCTTCTATAATATAGATATCCTTCATCAATTGAAAATTTTCCTTTTTCCAAACCTTTTTGGTACTTTGGTGGAAGGGTTTTAATTAATGCTTGTATTAAAGCATTCTTTGGATCATTTAATATGGTGCATAACTTTTTCAAGTCAGTGTCCTTATCATATGATTCCAGAATAAGCTGTAATAGCTCTTCCTCCATATCAACCACATATATCCCATGGATATGGATAATTTCATCCTCAGGATCATATGCAGGATTTGAGTCATCATTTGGTAAGGGTAACCTTGATAACATATCCACATTTGAGTGACCAATACCAGCTCTGTGAACAATTGTCATTCTCCCTCTGTACTCTTGAACAGCAAGTTGCCATCTAAACATATGTCTATTAGGTGTTTTCAAGTTTAAAAGGGATTTAACTGCACTGCAGTCAGTGACAAGTTCAAATTTCTGGTCATCTAGGTAATAATGAAGCTTTTCTAGAGCCCATACTACAGCTAAACACTCTAATTGAGTAGCACCATATTTCAATTCACTATTTCTCAAGGTTCTTGAAATATAACAAATTACTACTTCTGAAACTTTATCATTTATCACTTGTTTTTGATGGAGGGCAGCACCAAGACCAATGAAACTGGCATCAGTGTACAAAACAAATGGTTGATCAAAGTCAGGTAAAGCAAGAATTGGTGCTGACATCAAACAGTGTTTCATAGTGTCAAAGGCTCTTTGTCTTTCACTATTCCAGACAAAAGCAACATCCTTTCTAGTTAATTGGGTAAGGGGTAAAGCTATGACTTGGTAATTTTTAATATACTGTCTATAGTATCCACACATTCCCAAAAAACTTTGGAGCTCTCTTACTGTTGTAGGAGCTTTCACCTGTTGTATGGCTGCCACTTTGTTCTGGTCAACACATATCTGTAAGCCTGAAACAACATGGCCAAGAACTTTTAAAGAATGGAAACCAAATTTACATTTCTTCAAAGCAAGTGTCATATTTATTTCGTCCATTTTCTGGAATACTTTACACAGGTGTTTAAGATGGTCCTCAAATGTTTTTGAGAATATAATGATATCATCAATATAAACCATCAGCCAACCTTCAATTATCTCTTGATGGAATGTGTTATCCATTACTTTTTGGAAAACAGAAGGGGCATTTTTAGGGCCAAATGGCATCCTAATATACTTATAAATACCCATATGAGTGGCAATCATCAGAAAGTTCTGAGAGTTTTTCTCAACAGGTACCTGGTGATATCCCTTATTACCATCCAAACAGCTGATATATTTAGCACCCTGTAAAGTAGCATGTATAGAGCTGATTCTAAGTAAAGGATAGATATCATCAACAGTATAAGTATTTAGTGCTCTATAATCACCACATAACCTGGCTTTATCTTTCTCATAAGAAATTAGGACAGGTGAGATAACACAATAGTTAGGTGTTTCAACTACCTTTTCAATAATATTCATTTTTAAAAGGGTAGAGATATTATCTTCAATATCTTTTCTCTTTGTGGGAGAAGCAGGATAAGGCTTCTTCTTTAAACTAGGTGGTATATCAGTTAATGGGCAAGACAATGAAAGTTTCATTTCCTCTTTAACTAATCCCAGTTCATGTGACCCATGAGCAAAGGCCATAGGAAAAGATTTTATCAAGTTAATGATGGAATCTTTATCCTCACCAGAAAGTTGTTCTCCAAAAGAGGCATTGTCAATTTCAGACATAAGGGCATGCATTTCCTTTGTAGATCTTCCTTTATATTGAACCACAGAATTACATGTGTTCAATTCTGGTTTTAATAATTTTTTAGGGGAGGAAATTTTAAATTTTCTCTTCCCATTCAACCCCATTGTGAAACATTGGTTTGAAGGATCCAATTTTATGCCATACTTGGTTAAAATATCATTCCCTACAATAAACCAATTGCTCAAGTTATCATTTTTCATGACAACAAAATCACAAATAGCTCTTACAAAACCATGGTTATATTTAAAAAACACTGTGGCTTTGTATTTACCAATGGGGGACAAAACAGAGCCATACCCTCTCCAATTTTCAGAAATGATAGGCAACAGTTTAGATTTATAGTCTTGATCTACTGAGGCAAGTTCTCTTTCAGATACCACACTTCCTCCAGCTCCAGAATCCAGAACAACTTCAATGCTGGTTCCATTAATCAAGACTGGTGCCTTAAGAGGGGCAATAACAATTGAGTTATCCTCAATGTTCTTTATGATCTCAGCATCCTCAACTGTAGATAAATCATTATTATCAATGTCAATAGTATTTAAATAATGAATATCTTCTTCCAGCATCAAGATTTCTTGTTGAGATTCATATGAAATATTGCTGGCACAATCACTTGATGTATCATCCAGTGCCACTGTGTCATCAGCATGCTCCTCTGTTTGTTCCACAAGATTTATCTTCTTGTCACAAACATGGCCTTTCTGCCAAGGCTTGTTGCACTTGAAGCAAGTGTTTGTTGCATACTTCTTTGGTGCAACAGGGGCAGAAGGTTTACCAACCTTTTCCAGAGGTTTTTGTTGGTAAGTGGAGGGTTTCTCCAAAGGGGTCCTAGGAATGAATCTTCTTGCATCATACTTATTGTTTAGAAGTATCTCATTGCAAGTATTAATGAAAGAAGAGGGTTCTTTGGAGAACTCAGTCCTAGCCACAATCAAGTCTCTCAGAGACATTGGTAATTTATAGAGGATCCTGTCCTTCCATAAATCAAACTCCATATTTGGGTCCATTGCCCTTAAGATTTTTAGAAGTTTCATTAAAAACTCAATAGGTTTATCAGTAGAAGAGCTATATCTAGTTTCCTCATACTGCCTTTGTTGAGCCATTCTGAACTTGGAGCCACCAAATTGTGCTTTAATTAATTTCTTCCAATCCTCCCATGAATAGTCATTCCCATCCAGGAGAACAGATTCATACCACATCAGGGCAACATTAGTGAACAAAGAAATTAATTTGGACACAATTTCCTCATCTGGGAGTTTGTAAGAATTTATTAAATTATCAATTCTGCAAATAAATTGTTGCCAATCAGAGGAAGAATCACCATCAAATGTTGGGTACTGGTCAAGTTTTGGCCAATTCTTTTGATTTGTAGGAGTCTCCTTAGTACTAGCTTGTTTCTGAGTAAGAAGCAGCTGTAATTTCTCTAATTGTGCTGAAATCTCATTGTTTAATCCTTCTGTTGCAGATCCTGGTGCATCATCAGTTTTTGATGGAAACTCAGTGTTATCAACAGGTATTTCTGGATCAATTTTTATTTTAGATGAACTAGCCACAGGTACTGGTTGAGAATCCTGCACTATATGTTCCTTCACAGAATTGTCAGAATATTTTTGGTCATTTAACAATGAGTTCAATGTTTCTTCAATAGTTGTTAGTCTTGTTTTCATTCTTGGAAGACTAGATAAACTTTCATTGACAGTTGCAAAAGATAATTGATTTTTATGTTGAAAAGATGACAACTGGTCACTCAATCTTTTCAGATTTATCTTATCTATCTCTACCTCCTGGCAACAGGCAGATACAGTATCTTTTAGTTTAGACAAATCATTTTTTATATTTTGCCATAAAGCAATTTTCTTTTCATGGGTTGCTTTGTAATGAGACAATTCATCAGAGACTCTCTGTGCTTCACTTTTTAATGCTTGATAACCCTGATCAGTTAACAAACTATTATATCTCTGAGTCAATTGCATATTGTTCATTATATGATTTTGCTTGGCAATAATATCTCTCAAGTGCTCATCATTAATTCTTGCTACATCTGGAGTGTTTCTCAATAAGGAAACTGAGTAACTTTCCAGACTCTCATAGAACTCAGGGTCAAGAGTTTCATCAATCACAGCCATATCAGGATTAATCATTGAGGTAGCAATTAAAAGTAATGGATTAGATACATGAGATATCTGTCTACTATTCCCAGCCTCTATAGGTCTCAAGGTTTCATCTTGCCTTCCAGATTTACCTGAAGGAACAGAGTCAGCCACAAGAAAAGGCACCTGAGAATCAATAGAGGGACGTACCAGGGTTTGCTGGGTATCACCATATTGGGCTTCCTTCTTCTTTTGCCTCCTTGATAAGGGTGGGGAGGAGTGGGGTTTGCCTGGGTGGGCCTTGATGGACCTACCTGAGGTAATTGATGCTGATTTTGAGCTAAGTAGTCCCACTGTGTGTTGAGCCAGTCCCACTGCCACTTGGACACTTCTACCATCTCTTGGGATTGGGGAGCCAATTGTTGTTGATCCCTGGGAGGAAGAGGTTTCCTTTTCTCTTGGAGAGAAGTATTTTTTCTTTTCTCCCATTCTTCCAAGGCATCTACCCTTACCTTTAGTTTTAAGCTGTCTGTCTTTAACTCCTTTATGTGGGTTGACAGATTCTTTATCTGCTGGGACAACGGCATCTTTTTTATCTTGAAGCCTCTTGGAAGCTCTTCTGGTGGGTTTGTCCTGGGTTTCTGATCCTGAGTATTGTCCACTAGAATTTCTACTTCTTCCATTTCCACATCCTGTTTGGGGCAAGGATTTATTAGTTTGAGAAATTCTTCTTGTTAAAGGAGAACTTACAGAAGTAGGCTCATCATAATCAATTAAGTCTAGTTCTTCTTCACGTGCAGTAAAACCACTTTGATCAGTCATTTTAAGATTCTACTGAAATGAAGGAAAAGAGACAAAATTAATTAGTCTTTTATTTTTAATTTTTATTTAACAGAAATAAAATAAAAATAAATAATAAAAAAATCTTTTTAGGATAAAAATCAACTTAAATAAAATTAATAAAAAAAAATTTAAAACCAGGATAATGCAATCAACTGTAGAAATAAATTAGAATTTCTATTAATTTTTATTTTCAGGATTTAAATCAACTAATTTATTACCAGGATTTATTGTCAACTGAAATAATCAAATATGAATCTTTATTAATAAAAATTATTTTAACTGATTAATTAACTACCAGGACTTAATGTCAACTGAAGTAATTTAAATATGAATTTTATTACTTAAAAAGATTTATTGGATTACCAGGACTCAAAGTCAACTGAAGTAATGAAATGTTAATTATTTATTAAAAAAAATATAATTGTCAGGACAATTTGTCAACTGGAACAATTAATTAATCAGGACAAATGTCAACTGAAAAATTATAATAATTATTTTATTTAATAAAATATTTTATTGTCAGGACAGTTTGTCAACTGGAACAATTAAAATTCAAATTAATCAGGACAATTGTCAACTGAAAAATGATAATAATTAATATTAATATATAATTATTTTATTACCTCTGGGACTAAGAACAGTTATTGCTCTATTATGGTCAACCAGGAAAAATAAAAAAAAATATAATAATAAAATTAAATTCCAATTACCAGACACCTCCCCCTGCAAAATGAGCAAATTAATGCCACTTACAGAGTGCTGAGTAAAAGGAAATACGTAGCAAATGAAGAGTGAAGAGTAACCCACAAATAGTAATCGCAATAATTACCACGATATATACGATCTTTAGTCAGTATATGAACTTAAGTTTTGGAGCGCGGTTCAATTCCCGTTCGCAGCAAAAACTTTTATCACGTGACGTATGACGTTCGTCGTTTTCTTGCCTCCACTCGTCCTTTACAGGTGCTTCTACGCCGATGGTCCTCTCGATTACGCCTCAAGTAACGTTGCGCCGTCGATATTTTGGAAAGGTTCCCAATTGTCAAGGTATACTTTTAGTCTAGAAGATTTGGTACGTAGTTCTACGAGGATTTAAAAGGATTAAATGGGTTCTCAACAAATTTGTACGTATTTCTTAATTCAAAGATGAATTTTTTACTCAATAAAAGAGGTAGGATTAAAATATTAATATAAATTATAAATTAGAATTACGCTATTGTAAATACTAATAATATAGAATATAAGAATAAGTATTTAGTTGGTTATTGTTTTAATAAAATGAGTTGGTAAAATAGAATGATCAAAAGACAACAAAAAGAGAGGCCTTTTATAGGCAAAGGAGAGACAAAGCACGGAAATCAAATTCTAAAAACAGTAGGAAAAGAGAGAGAAAAAGAACATTCTAGAAAGAGTATTTCAAATAATAAAGTTATTCCAAAAAGAAGGCGTCAAAAAGATGTATTTACAGAGTATGTCAGAAATACATCAATATTTTTAATATTTACTGTAAATGTCAATCCCAAATAAGAAATTTGATTTGTTTGTATATATTTAATATTATTTGAATATTTAAATCTTATTTTATCTTTATATTTTATTTTCTTTAAATATAAAGTTTTATTTTTCCCAACCTGTCAATTGAGCACGGTGTTAGAGAAAAATATAAGGGACAAAATTATAATCTTAATTTTACTTATTTATTTAATTAATTAATTTAATTTTTACATTCTGTAACTAGTTTAATTTATAACTAATTTTAATGTAACTAAATGATAATTAAATAATAATTAAAGATGATAGGGTGCGGCTTCATCCAGTAAATAATTAATTATTTCACTGGGTAAGTCTAGTAGCCTGGCTGACAACATTGGTCAGTTTTCTCCTGTAATAAATATAACCATCTTCAATGGAAAAATTTCTTTACTCAAAGCATTTTGGTACTTGGAGGAAGAGTTTTTATCAATTCTTGAATAGGAGGATTCTTGGAATCATTCAAAATTGTAACTAATTTACTTAAATAAGCATCTTTATCATATGAATCCAGAATTAATTGTAATATTTCCTCTTCCATATCAACAATGTATATACCATGTATATGTACTGTATCATCTTTAGGTACATAAGCTGGGTTGGATACATCATTTGGAAGAGGTAATATAGACAACATATCTACATTTGAATGAATATTTCCAGCCCTGTGAATAATAGTCATTGTACCTCTGTATTCTTGAACAGCAAGTTGCCACCTTAACATATGTCTATTTGGTGTTTTCAAGTTCAAGAGGAATTTCACAGCACTGAAATCAGTAACCAATTCAAATTTTTGATCATTTAGATAAAAATGAAGCTTTTCTAAAGCTCATAAAGCTGCTAAGCACTCTAATTTAGTGGAACCGTACTTCAATTCACTCTTTCTCAAGGTTCTTGAAATATAACAAATTACTACTTCTGAAACTTTTTCATTAATAATTTGTTTCTGGTGTAGAGCAGCACCAAGTCCATTAAAACTTGCATCTGTATAGAGAACAAAAAACCTATTAAAATCAGGAAGGGCAAGGATTGGAGCTGACATTAAACATCTTTTTAATGTATCAAAAGCTCTTTGGCTGTCCTCATGCCATATATAAGCCACATCTTTTCTTGTTAGTTGGGTAAGTGGTAAGGCTATGACTTGATAATTTTTTATCTATTGTCTATAGTAGCCACAAATTCGCAAAAAACTCTGTATTTCTTTTACAGAAGTTGGTGCTGACACATTTTGGATAGCAGCAACTTTTCCTTGGACTACACAAATCTGTAAGCCAGACACAACATGACCCAAGACTTTCAAGGATTAAAACCCAAATTTACACTTTTTTAAGGAGAGAGTCATGTTAATTTCATCCATCTTCTGGAATTCTCTATTTAAGTGTTGGATATGTTCATCAAAAGTTTTAGAAAAAACTATGATGTCATCAATATAAACCATCAACCATCCTTCAATTATTTCCTGATGAAATGTGTTATCCATTAATTTTTGAAATACTGAAGGGTAATTTTTGGGGCCAAAAGGCATCCTAACATATTTGTAAATTCCCATATGGGTTGCAATTAGCAAAAAAGTTTGGGAAGATTTTTCAACAGGTATTTGATGATATCCTTTATTACCATCTAGACAGCTTATGAATTTTGCCCCTTGCATAGGAAGCATGTATAGAGCTAATTCTAGGTAAAGGATAAATTACATCCACAGTATAAGTATTTAAAGCTCTATAATATCCACAAAGTCTAGCTTCATCCTTCACATAGGAGATCAAAACTGGAGAGATGACACAATATTTGGGTGTAACATCAACTTTTTCAATAATATTCATACTTAATAAAGTTGAGATATTATCTTCAATATCTTTTCTCTTTGTGGGGGAAGCAGGATAAGGTTTTTTCTTAAGGCTAGGAGGTATTTCATCCAATTTTCAGGATAAAGAAATTTTCATTTCATCTTTAACCAATCCTAACACATGGGAACCATGAGTAAAATCCATTGGGAAAGATGTAATTAATGCTACTATTGAATCTTTTTTATCATCAGTCAATTGATCACCAAATGAAGCTGTATTAATTTCAGACAATAAGACATTCATTTCCTCTGTTTGTCCGCCTTTACGTTGGATCAACAAATGACAAGATTTTAATAAGGGTGCAGAATGCTTTTTAGAAGAAGAAATTTAAAATTTTCTTTTCCCATTAATGCCCAAGGTAAAACAATTGTTTTCAGGATCCAATTTAATTCCAAACTTAGTTAAAATGTCATTTCCCATGATAAGCCAATTGCTTAAATTGTCATTTTTCATAACAGAAAATTCACAAATAGCTCTGACAAAAACACCATTATTTTTAAAAAAGCAGTGGTCTTGTATTTGCCACTGGGACATAAAATAGAACCATAACCTTTCCATTTTTCAGATGTTATAAGTAATAATTTGCATTGATAATCCATATCCACAGAAGCCAGTGCTTTCTCAGACACCAAACTTCCTCCAGAACCAGAGTCAAGAATAACCTAAACATTTTTACCATTTATGATTACTGGTGCTCTCAAAGGTGATATTAAAATGGAACTGTCAGTAATATCTCTAATTACTTCAGCATTTTCTACAGAAGTTAAGTCAATATCACAATTTTCAGACCAATTATCTAAATATTTGAAATCCTTTTCTAAAAATAGAAAATCTTGAGAAGAATCATGGTCATAAGAGACATTTCTATTACTGTCACTTGATGAATCATCCAGATCAGCTTGAGTATTTTCAGATTCCTCAGTTTTCTCAACAAGATGTATTTTTTTGTCACAAATATGTCCTTTCTACCATGGTTTGTTACATTTAAAACAAGTGTTAGTTGCATATTTCTTTGGTGAAACTGGGGAATAACTTTTACCAGTTTTGTCTGGAATTTTTGTGGAAGGCTTTTTCTGGTCATGATAAGATTTTATAGGATAATTCCTTGGTTCATATCTATGATTTAGTAGGACTTCATCACAGATATTAATAAAGGAAGGATTCTCTCTTACATTCTCAGTCCTTGCCACAATCAAATCTCTCAGAGAATTTGGCAATTTATAGAGAATTTTTTCTCTCCAAATATCATAATCCATTTTAGGATCCATGGCTCAAAGAATTTTTGTAATTTTTATAAGGAAAACAATAGGTTTTTCAGGAGAGGAAGACACATATTTTGCAATCTCATATAATCTCTGCTGGGAAAGCCTAAATTTTGAACCATCAAATCGGTTTTCAATTTATGTTTTCCACTCTTTCCAAGTATAATGTTGATTTTCTAATAATACAGATTCATACCACATTAAAGCTACATTGGAAAATAAAGAAATTATTTTAGAGACAATTTCTTCATCAGGCAATTTATAAGAGTTTTTTAGATTATCAGTTCTCTGAACAAAGTGTTTCCAGTCAGATGAAGAGTCACCATCAAAAGTGGGATACTGATCCAGTTTGGGCCAATTTTTCTGGCTACTGGGATGTTCCATCTTTTGATTATAATTATTTAACTTTAATTATTCTTGAAGTTTAGCCAGGTGTTCAGAAATCTCATTTTTTACAGAAACAGCAGGTTAATGACCATTAAAATATTTTTTGCTTGAAGAAAAACATTTTACAGACTTGTTGTCAGTTTTTTTAATGGCTTAAATATGGGGAAGAAGAGAGCTGCTTTTTCCAGGCCCCTTTCCTTTATTTTTATGAAACTTATGGGCAGCATTTTCATGTACACCATAATGATTGACAGTTAAAGCTGTGAATTTTTCCTGTAGTTCAGACAAATAATTTCCTATCCTTGGAATTTCAGACATCTGGCCATTCATTTTTTCAAGGGATAAACCATTTCTGTCCTCAAAAACTGTGTATTTGGTACTCAGAGCTTGGAAATCATTTTTCAGCTTTCTCAACTCACTGTTCAGAGACTTAACTTCACTTTTCAATGAATAATTCTCTTTAATTAGAGGTTTTAACTCACTCAAAGTTTTATGCAGATGAATATTTTTATCTGAGATAACTCTATGATCACTTCTTATTTGTTTTTGTTGGCTAAGAACAATATTCAAAGTTTCTTTAATTTTAAAATAAGCTGTATCTTGTACAGAAGAGCTCACTTTACAATGTAAGTGCAAATTATTTAATCTATCACTCTCATGTACTAATACATCTCTCAAATTTTTGTCTTTTACAACTTTAAAATCAAGTGTATCTTTCAACATATCCTCAGAAGTTTTCTCAAGCAACGTATAGACTTCAAGGGAAAAAGAATTGTTTTTAATTTCAAGAGAAAGATTAATTAAAGAAGTAGAGGTTAAATTTAAAGGTTCATCAAATGATAATTTACTAATTACATCATTAGGGCTTCTCATTAAAGGAAGTTTTCTCTTTATGGGTTTAACTGTTCTTTCACCATTATCCACAATATTACCTGTGGGAGAAGATTTTTTATTATACATACCAACATGTTTATCAAAAAAATTACTTACCATGGAAAGGGAGGAAATTTCCCCTTTGCCTTCTTTCTTCTACCTCCCTGATAAGGATGGGCCTGAGGAGATTTATGGTAGGTTTGTGTTCTGGATGGGCCAGGGTGTTGAGCTGCTGGCTGCTTAACATTCTGTTAGTAATGGTTCATCAGGTAGTCCCATTTCCACTGTTCCACTTGTAGAGTTTTTTGACTTTGAGTGAAAGAGCTGGGTGCTTGATGGGGCTGGGGCTGAGGCTGAGAATCTGGGAAATGAGGAGGTTGAACCTGATTGTGATTTAAGAGCTCCTGCATCTGTTTCCAGAGTGTATCTACTCTTGCCTTGTACTTCATGCTTTCTGCCTTCAGCTCTTTTATATGGCTGGAAAGATTTTTTATTTGTTGTGTCAGAGGGATCTTTTTTATTTTTATACCCTTTAGAGGATTTTCCTGATTGATATGAGGCTTTACTTCTATGATAGTATTTTGGTGAGGGGGGTTTGCCACTTCTCCTGAAATTTCTAAGTCCTGAGGAGTATGAATGTTTTTTGTTAGCTGAAGAATTCTTGTTAGTTAATTTTGAAGAACCTACAGATTCATTATCAACATCCACATCAATTTCAACTACATGAAGATTATCCATGCTGTTTGCCAAACTAATGGACAAGAAAACTGTGAACAAAAAATCAAATAGATATAATGATTTAAATTTATATTTTCAATCAAAAAAATAATCAAATTATTTCTTAAAAAATTTAAATTTATTCAAAAAATCAATTAATTAACAATAAAAATGTAATACAAAAATATGTAATTACAAATGATATTATTAAGAAAAAACAATAATTATTAAGGGACCAACCAAAAATAATTAATTCCAAAATTATATATTGGTAATATTGGGACTAAGTACTGAGTACTATTATGGTCAACCAATAAATCAAAAAAATATTTCAATAAAAAATTAATTTAATAATTTATTTTACAAATTTTTAATGATCCTCTAGGACTAAGAGTATAACTCTATTATGCCCAACTAGGAAAAAAATTAAAAAAAATAATGATAACTTACACTCAGTGATTCAGAAATTAAGACAAAAATACTGTTATTGCAATAAAAACTTAATAATATATTTGGAAGGTGCATAGGTTTACTTACTATAGTGATCAAGAAATAACTTTAAAATATATATAATTTAATATATTATAAACCAAAAATATTGAAGCAAAGTTCAAAACATGTTCAAAGCAAAAATTTGCTGTTTTGCGCTAGGTGGACCATGTGTTATGTCGTTTGTTGAAAAAGTGTCATTGTTGTTCGGAAAGGCCTCCAATTGTTGGCAGTTTGTCTAGAAGAAGGAGAAGAAGGAGAAGAGATAAGGTGGAAGAGAAGGATGAAAAATGAAAAATGGACAACAAAATATAGAATGAATGAAAAGAATTGAGTTAATAAAATAATTATCAAAAGAGAGAGTTACAACAACAAAATTGATGAGGAATGACACAACAATAAGGACTAGTTTATTGATAAATATTTAATCAAGTAAGTAAAGATTTCTCTTCTCGGCTAACAATTACTATTATTGATAAACTTAAAGCAACCTTAGATTATTTATTGATTATTTATACTAGATTTTTAATACTAATAAAAAAATAATAATGTATTGTAAGTGATGACTACCAAAGGGGACTTCCAAGGCCCTTTTATAGGCAAGAATACCTCTGAGGCGCCTCAAATGTATATACAAAGATAATAATAATGTGAAACAAATAATTAAAGGAATTTAATTAAAACATACAAAATAAGACAAAAGATTGAAACAATAAATTAAACCCGTGAATAAGTAACTACTGTTCACACCATGAAGTCTAAAAACAAGTAATTAATATAATGAATAACTATGTGAGTATGAAACCTGAGAACTGTGAGAAAGAAAATCCTAAACAGGTATTACAAATAGATGTAAAGGGTTTAATTAAAACAAACAAAATTATTTTCACACTCAAATTTATATAATCAATTTTGATTCAGTATAAAGAGAAATTAAATAATTGTTTCAACCACTTTAAATAATTTAATAATTAGTTTAATTGAAACAAATAATTTATTTAATAATATAACTTATTTATGGTTAGAATTAAATTTTATTATATTAAATAAGTATTTTAAGTTATTTAGTAATTTTAGTGACACAATTAAGGGTCAAGGAAGCACCCAATATTTATGGATAATATTATATGATAATTTGTATCTAGTATATAAATTATATTAATTAATTTGTAATTAAATTATAAGTTAAATATTATTAAGCTTATAATATAATTATTAATTTTTTAATTTTTTAGAAATATTAAATACATAAAAATGTGCCATGATTTTATAGAATATAATATTTTTTTATGTAATAGAATTTTTTTCTTAATAATAAAATATTTATATAAATTTATTATTTAATAAAATAATTTATTGTAACTATATAATACATAATGTTATTCCCTTACATGATTCCAGTAATTTATTATATAAATTACTGAGCTCCTGAGATAGCCTGGCCGACAGCCCTTCAGTTCATTTTTTTCCAATCAATTAAAAAAATTATGTATTTGTGCTTTTCAGTCTAATCATGAACTAGCCATTAAAGCAGGAATACCAAAATGGACAGATATGGAATGGGTCAATCTAGAGGATGATTATATCTTTTCATATAACATTATTATCACATGTTAAGGCTTTCACAACTAGATTCATATTGACAAAGAAAATTCTAATTCTCTTACATTTGGGACTTTCACTTATATTGATCCTATTACTGGAATTCCAATTTCATCACCTGCTCAACTCAAAGGTCATGGATTATACTTTCCAAATCACAAATATATTATTGAATTTGAATTTGGTAATGGTCTGGTGGAAGCAATTTGGAATTCTTGACAAGATAACAATCAAACAACTCAAGCTCCTCCTGGGTTAGAATCTTGTGAAAAGCTTACTCATTTTGGTTGCTCATTTCAGATCAACCAAAATTTGATAAGAAGGGTAAGTAAAGTGAGGCAAGAAGTTTAAATTAAAAGTAAAGCTATAGGGAGTGAGGCTAATTATGGTAAATAAAGGATTTCCAAAGATTCATTTTTCTTTCTTAAATTTATAATTAATCATTCATTAAAGACAATCATCAACTTTAAGTAATGGGACATTGGGCTTTGCTGCTGTATAAAGGTAGTCATTCAAACAATTAATTGATTTAATGAATTCACAATACAATTCCATGTAAATTGATTCTGTGGCTTTGGTCACATCTGAAGTTATTGGCTGATATTATTCTGAAGGCCATTACTTTTACTTTGTTGATTATCTTTTTAAAAGGATTTATTTATTCATTAATGAAATAAAAATGAAAATTTGGAAATCCTGACCCCCTCCCAGAGTCAATTTCAGGGGAGGGTATTGCTTTTTTTGGAAATTTTTTTAAATTTATATACACAATTAAAAGATACAAGATCTCCCTTTGAAGATTAAAAATTTATGAAACATGCATTTACTTGCATGTTAAGCCAAAAGTGCGTAATCTAATAAATATCCAACTAAGTAGGTCTTAATCCTCAAGATAGTAAAAAAAAACAAAAAATTTTAAAATAAAAGGATTAACAGAAATATGAGTGTGGAATATATAAAAGGTAGTTCCTTCCCCAGAAAAATCATAGTAGCTTTCTAGAAAAATTCAAAGATTTCATCTTGTCCTTTCTAGCAATATTAAAAAATCTTAACTGGTCCTTTATAGCTTCTCAATATGAAATCTCTACCATCATCATCATCTACTTCAAAAAATCATGGTACAAAAGACTATAAGCTTACAAAGGGATACTGCCTTTCTTGCACTCATTGTGAAAGGTCCAATTACTATTGTGTTGAAAACACTGGAGTAAAGAGATTCACTACAACTTGTGAATGTTGTTGATGGTGAAATTTATAATGCAATGTCTATAAGCTCAATCCAGATACTCAATTATAATTTACATCTGCTAAGTACTGGTCTAATGAGGTAGAAATAAAGATACTGTAAGATTACTTCCAGTATTATCTATCATTGATATATTTTGTATTGATATGTATAAATTTTTCTAGGCCATTAGATAAAACTACTCATACTGAAAAACTTTTTATTGATGATGATGAAGATTCAGAAGAAGAACATAGTCAGAGAAAACAGATAAAGATAAATATTCCAAGTGAGTTTAAGGTATTCTTTTAAAATATAAAACATTTATCTAAAGAATTGAACTTAATTAGGTATAAAACTGTCTCTAATTCATAGTAATGATTCAGAGGATGAAGATAGTATTTTGAGTCAGAGATTGGAATACAAGGATACTAAGAAAGAAGAAGCTATCATGGAGGTAATTGATAAGAAGGTTGAAGGATTAAAAGAAGGAGTAGGAAAAAATTTAACAGAAATTAGTAGGTTAGTAAGTGACAAAAATATAGAAAGGTTTAATGATTTACAAAAACATATACAAGATATTTTAAAAGACTTTCATAATGATATTAAAGAAGAAATAAAGAATTAACTTTAGTACTAGTATATAATCAATCTGTATTTGAAAAGTGAGCAAGAGTAATAGAGAGAATTTTAGCATGCATTTCACCAAGTTGGGATGAAGAACTGGAGGATGATTCAATAGTTAAGGGGGGTTTGGGAATTTTGAGTTCATAAAGATTTTTCCATTCATCCTTTAAGTGTGCAAGGAGATTATGTAGTATCAAGCATGAAATGATCCAATCAATCATAACCTTCATATCTTTCTGGTTACAAAGAGGACTCCTCATTTCCCTTAGCGAAGCAAATCTACCTTTCAAAATTCCAATTGCATGTTCAATACTTACTCAAGACTTGGCAAGATGAGTGTTGAATTGTGATTTTTCACTATTTTTATCACCAGCCCCACAAAATTCTGGGATCATATATGTACCACTGGTGTAAGCAGATTTGGCAAGAAGATATTTATGTTCATCAAAGTAGTTCTCAGGTATTTGAGAAATCATCATTTGTTGAAAAACCAAAGAGTCATGGTGAGTACCAGGAAAGCTGGCATGAAATGCAATAAACTTCTTATTTATATTTCAAACTAATTGGAGAGCAATAGAATACCTGAAAAAAGAAAAATTAAGGGAAGATTAGTATTATATGTAAGAATATGTAAGATATAGATAAGAACTGAACTATTTTTCTGATCAAAATAATTATTTCCATCCTTTGAAGGCTTTTGACTCAAAGGGATGGTTGTGCCATCAAAAAAACCAATACATCCAGGGAATTCTTCATTTTTCATGACCTGTGAGTTTTCCAGTCTAACCTCCTTAGTTGGCTATGTGAGGAATCCTTATTAAAGTGAATGGATGGCTTTGATGGTTCTCTTGATGTATAAATATAATATTCCATGACTTATACTAAAGAGTTTCTTGAGTTGAGTTATGGCAGCACCATTCCCATTTGAACCAAATTGGCAAAATGCCACAGAGATTTTTATTTCAGGGTCCCTCTGTGGGCAATGAGAATTTTTGTAATAAATAGAATGATCATGAATCAAATCATGTAAGTATTTAAAAAAATGATAAGTAGTTTGTAAATTTTTCTGAAAACTGGGTTCAGGTATTTCAGAAAGTTTTTGAAGTGTATATTGTGGTTGATGGGGAATGGATGGGGTTTGGAAATTAAGGTAGTGGTTCTCTAAGAGGTGACTCACTACGCAATATAGGGGGTGGACTTGCTAGCAAGTCCTCAACCTGAACTCAGATGGAACTCAGATGGAACTCAGATGGAACTCAGACTGAACTCAGACTGAACCCATACTGAACTCTACTTGAACACCCACCTAAAACTGTTCTGCTGAGTGGTGTTCATCCCTGATTGTATGGTTCCTTTATCAATAGCTCAATGTGTGTTCAATCTATGGTGAGTTTGGGTCCAAGGTTGCGGACTTGCTAGCAAGTCCGCCCCCCATATTGTGTGGTGACTCATATAAGAAAAATCAAACTTAGAATCATAATCTAGATCAGACTCAACCAAAATATTAAGGGCTAGAGCATCAGTAGTTGTTTGAAGCTGTTGAGAGAGTGAAGTAGTCATGTTAGTTTTTGGAGGGAAAAAATAAGAGCAAGAGTAATCAAGGGTGTGAGGAAGTAAGGGTGGAAGTATGATGTTAGGGGGGGCCTGAGACTTTATGCACAGTGTAATGGGCGTGTATATATAATCTCATAAGAATTAGGTGAAGAAAAATTTTAAGGTATGGGTGTGTGTTTACCTAATTTTGACTAATAAAGTTAAGGGAAGAAGTGCTTGAGGGGCTTAGATGTACCCAACAGATGGTGTGTGTAGGGAAAAGCATGCTGTTTAAGTATACCAGTTAAGGGGGTATGTAATTAAAATTAAAATGACTTACTTGGTACCTTTTTTGAGGCTTTCTTGGATGGCATATATGGTAATGTTTGACACCCCCTAATATTCTTTGTTAAATATACTTTAGGTCATCCTTATAACCTGCTTTATAATCTCACCTAACACTAACACTTTTTTATAAAAGTATGTATACAACTTTTTCTTCTTCTTTAATTATTATTATTAATTTAATTATTCCTTATCACATTTTTTCTCTATTAAAGTATTTATACAACTTTTTCTTCTTCTTTAATTATTATTATTACTCTAATTATTCTTTATCACATTTTTCACATTTTTTCTAATCTCTCCTCAAGCTAACTCCTCATTTGTTATTTTTCAGATATCCTTTGCCAAAAATTCTAGAGCACAGATGTACCTTGGCCATGTCTTTCTACCCCATCAGCCCCTGATTTGAATATAAAAGCACACCTCCAAGTGCCCATTTTCCCTCAGATCTTTTCTCAACTTGCATTAATATATTATTTTCACCTTTTATAATAGTAGCCTTTTTTTCCTTTTTAGTAGAGTTAGAGAGTTTAATAATTTTCATTTGAAATGTAAAATATTTTCTTCTTCTCTTTTTATGTGCACTGTTGATTTTAGATATATTTCATATACTGAAAAAATATTTATCCACAAAAAAACACATTTATTTCATCTTATTTAAAGGTATAACTATCATTACTAACCCACTTATTTTTTAACTTTGCTTTCATACTTTTTAAAATAACTAAATCATCTTTCATCTCACAATCTTTTTCTTTTGAGTATAAAATTTTAAGATCATTAGCCATCATTTCACTGACAGACTTCTCCTCATTTATGGTACATTTTCTTTCTGAAAGTTGCATTTGTCATACTCTAATATCTAGATATTTTTTCCACAATAGCTAGCTTTCTTTTCTCATTTTCTAGCCTTTCTTCTTCAATCATTATTTTATTCTTTTTTAATAGAATATTCTCTCTTTTCAGTTCATTTCTTGACTTGGCTAGCCTATCTGTGTCACTTATGGCAGTTACATGTTTTTCTGAAAGTTCATTGAAGTGGGATGGGAGTAAGGATTTATCTTCTTCCACTCCTTTAGTAACGTGCCTTTTCTTTGCAGCTTTGATCTCAATTGGTTGGACCGTACACCCACTAGAGGCTGGAGAAGGTGTTGGAAGGTCACTAGTAAAGTCTTCATTTCCAGTCAAATCAACCATTAAACTATTTGGAACCTTTCTTGGTTTCATTTGCCACTTTGGAGAAAACTTTAACTTCTCCTAGGCAAGAAGACTTTTAAAATCTGACTTGGTTTGGTCTTGATAAAAAGATAAGGCAGTTTGTAACCAGTCACTTGGTGAGGTTTCACTGGGAGGATTCCTTTTGATTGAGTAGTAGATAGAGCTGAACTTAAGGGTTGCTGTGTTGAGAGCCTTCCATCGATATTGTTAAAAAAGCAAGTTTAAAAAAATTAAAAAAATATTATTTATAGCCTGAAACTGACATTATTCTGATTTGATCATAGTCTTGGTAGTGCACAGAACTGAAGTGGTTGAAATGTGCTTCAATTTTCTTATAAAATGTTTCTCCAGACTGGTAAGTTGCAAATTCAGGTTGCTTGCTGATGTGAATCCAGGAGATGGCTAACTGCTCTTCTTCTTGGTGGTTCCAATAAGGGGATAACTTTTTCTTAGCTTCATACAAGTTCATCATATTAGATTAATTTAGAATCTTCAGGGAAAGGTTGAAAATGGGGAAAATGTGTTAAAAGAAGGGTTGTATAGTAACAGTTGTGAATTATAATATGAAAATGTTTTATTACAATAATGAGTGACACATAAAAGTGTTCAGAAGCTACAAGATGGAGTGAAAAGAATTGGCAGGCAGAATATTGAATTACAAAAGGAGGTTTAAAGGAGCTCAGTTACTTTAGTTGACAGCCTACACTACATGCTGCATTCAGTAGCCAATAGAGGCCTTTAATGAAACAAGGGTTAATGTTCACATCAAAATGCAGTAAAATATGCATACCAAACCAATTTACCAACACAGAGGTAGATGCTCTAGCATTGTGGTGCTTTTATGGCTAACATTTCAATGCCTGTGGGTACTGCCCATAACCTGTAGCATGGTGTCAGCCTGTAGAACTCTGGAAAGAGCCAGAGAACAGGGGACACTACAACTACAGACTATATACATACATAACTAAGTACATAGTCCTAATGACCTAACAAGTTGTAGGTGTTATGTATATATATATATATATATATATATATAAGAACTAGTCTATATATATAAGAGCATCTGCAGCTGTGTCAGTGAAGTGGTTTGGTATGCATATTTAACTGAATTATTCCCAAATTGTTGCTCAATTAGACTCTAGTAACTAATTTATTCTGTAGTCATATAATCAAATGAGAAAAGTTGCTTGAGTAGCTTCTGGAATTGACAAAACCTTGCACTACTTTTTTTGACTCAACCATTACCTACTGAAGCCAGACATGCCTCATTAATTACTTATCTTTTTTTTCACCCTCACTTCACACAACAATAGCCACTACTATTCATTCAATTACTACATATATTTGCATTAAACACTTTAGCCACACTTTCTCATCTATAATAGCTCAATAATAACTCATTTATGTTGACTGAATCTAGGAAAAAAAGGTCTCCTAATTGACACCCCCAAGAAGAACAACTTGCTTTGTCATGGATAGTATAAGGGAGCATCCCAAGTGTTTCACATTTGACTTACAGTGATCTGTGTCCATATACACATTATGTAGCTATATATTGCTAGAAATTGAAAGAAATAGAGTTTTCCCAATGCAAAAATGGAAGTGAAACATGGTTGATCTGTGGGTACTATTTTTATTACAGTAGTATAGTGGAGACTATTAAGTTTTCAGTATTCTGCACAAACACTTATATATCTATATACACATAGCTCTAGAATATTCTACTTGATTCTCAATGCTTCTTAACCATTCTACTAACTTCCCTAAGCACTCCCTAACGCACCCGCCCTCAACAACACAAAATACCCAGTCTACAAAGATTTGAGCTGTAATAATGGCAAAGTTTCCAAGAGTTTATTCCTCCCTTTGGTAATGGTCATAATGTCCGCAATTTTGTTGTGAGTAGAAATCCAGGTGAGAGAAGCCATTCCATCATACAGTATTTCATTCACATAATAGAAATCTTGCCTCATGTGCCTGGAACATTTGTTAGAAGATGAATCCTCTGCAACATGGACTGAGGATTTATTATCACAAAAAAGTTTTAGTTTTAATTTTAGCACCTATTACATCTTCTAAGAGATTCTGAATCCAGATTCCAGTCCGTGTTGCATTTCTGAGGGCCATGGTCTCAGAATGTTGTGAGGAAAGTGCAACAAGTGGTTGTCTTTTTGCACTCCAGTTGATAGGTACCCCATGGTATAGGATGACATATCCATGATTTGCATGATCTTTTGGACCAGTCCAGCTAGCATCAGAATAGACATGTAGTGGCTGGTTTTCAATGTAATGAGGTTTGATTAAAAGCAAGAGATCCTTTGTAGTTTCCAGATAGCCTAACAGATGATGGACAGCAACCTAGTGTTCAGGTTGAGGATTTTGAACAAAACAAGATAGGAAGTTGACACTATATGCAATTTCTGGTCTGGTCCCAACAGCAAGATAGCTCATGGAACCAGGGATACTGAGGTAGTTTTGCTGGTTAAGATGATTTGTAAGTTTAATAGTGCCATTTTCTGGATGACTTGGGAGAGTAGTCAAGTAGGGGTTGTGAGAAGGGTTGTGTTCTTTCAGAACTCTAGAAACTAATGCACTCTGACTAAGAGCAAAACCATTCTCTATATGCCTAATATCCACCCCAACAATAGAAGTAACAGAATCAGACCACTTAATTTTCAAAATACCTTTCTAAGTTGTGTGCTAGAGTTTTAAAGACTGACTCAGAGCTACTAGTAGCTACACCATCATCAACATGAATCCAAACAATACCTATATCATTACTACTACTAATAATATAGAAACTAGAATCATAAAAACTAGGAATATACCCAAGTGCACAGAGTTTTGATGACAGGTGTTTCCACCAACATTGGGCTTCCTGTTTTGTACCATATAGATATTTCTTCAATTTTAAAACCTTGTTTTTTTGTTGTTGTTCTTCATAAAACCCCTCAGGTATTTCAAGCCACACATCTTCATCAACTTTTGAGTGCAAATAAGCTGCTGTGACATCAAAACTATGGACAGGCCATTTATTTAGTGCTGCTGTTGTGAGGAGTATTCACAGAGATGTAAAAGTGGCAGTGGGTGCAAAGGTGTCATGGTAGTCAGTGCCCTCTACTTGCTTAAACCCCTTGGCTACAAGTCTTGCTTTTCTTTTTGATAATGTTGCTGTCATTGTCTCTCTTAAGGCTGAAAACCCATTTGCCGGACATAACATTCTTCCCAACTGGCCGGTCCACAAAATCCCAAACTTCTATCTTGTTCATGTTTTCCATCTCATTCTTAAACGCATCCACCCATTCATCCTCCTCTTTGTCTTTCATTGCTTTTTTAAAGGTTCTTGGTACACCATTCATAATTTCCACATAATCTCATTCAACTTCATTGGCCATCCTGTCTTGTTCCCATATTTACTTCATTTCATCAAAGTTCAGTAGATCCATTTTATTTTTAATATAGTCAATATTCATTTTTTTCATTTTGTGTGGTATATTTTTTATTTTTAACTGGCCTGTGGATTTTGTATGAGTGACTCTTCAGTTGACTAGGAAAATGTACCCAGATGCTTTCATAGTATTTCTTATTGATTCCATCATACATTATCCATCCCTTTCCACCCACAGAATATCCCACTACAACACACTTGATACCTTGTTTGTCTAGTTTTTTTCTTTTCTCTGATGGCACATGGACATATCCTACTTCTCCAAAAACTCTCAAGTGAGAAAGATCAGGCCGTTATTCCATGAAGGATTCAAAAGGTGTATTGGTAAGACAGGTGCTGTTGGGAACCCTGTTGTATACATATGCAGCCCATTAATAAGCTCTTTCCCAGAACTCTTCAGATAATTTGCTATCAACAAGCAGTGTCCTGCCATTTTCAGATACAGTCCTGTTGAAACGCTTGATTTTTCCATTTTGTCCATGAGTGTAGGGCATGCTATGTTTGTGAAAGATTCCTTTCTCAGAAATTCAAGTCTTAATATGATTATTGACATATTCAGTCCCATTATCAATTTGTATAATTTTCACTTTGTGGTTAGTGTAGTTTTCTAGTAAGTTAAAAGTCTGGGCAATTGATCCCAAAAACATCTGTTTTTCTCTTTAGGAGTTCACAAACGCCAAAAGAGGTGTAAGTAATCATGTATGTGTAACCTTCTGGAGTTGGTGGTAGTGGACCAAGTAAGTCAGTTGTAATGATTTCAAGTTTTTGTAATCATCTTTTGGTTGGGTGCCATGATGTATTTTGGCGGTGCTCACTTTTTGACTCTTTACATGCAGCGCCATTGAGTGACTCAGAAGGTAAGAACTTTGGAAGTCCATTGGCTACTGAAAATTTGAATAGTCATTTGATACATTTGAGAGACCTGTGACCAAGGGGGAAATGTCATATCATCAAAGGATTATCATCATCATCATTTTGTACAGAAATCTCAGTTGGGCTGGGAGCAAATTCAGAAGGGCAGACAGCAACAGAAAAAATTTTATTGCAAGGAAGACATTTATCATCTATGGTAACAGGGTCAGGCAATACCCATTTCCTATCTCTATATTCTGCTTTGAGTAATTACAATCCATCTCTGTCCAGAATAAACATGTCCTTCTCGTAAATCCCAATGTGTCACCCTCCCTCTATAATGGCTGCAGTCAAGATCAAGGTGTTACTTGCTGATACACAATACAAGACACCATTCAATGACAGTATATTCCCATCCACATCCCAAAAGTTAAGAGTCCCCATGCCTTTAATGAAAGGAGATTTAGAGAGGTGGGTGGCAACTTTCAGTGGTATAGGTTTTTTAAAAAGTTTGAAATTGACTAACTGGTCTTTGTTTCCAGTTAGGTGGTGAGTGGCACCACTATCAAGAATTGGACTTGAGTAGGTGTAAGATATATTTGCATGGGCCCCTTTGATTTGGGTTTCATCATCTGCAGTAATTAAATCCTCTCCAATCTCAGTTACTTTGGTAAACATTTGGGGATTCACATTTGTTTGATGAAGAGAGGGAAGACGTGGAGTTTGTGACACAGAGGTGGTGGGTGGAACAAAAGGTTGGTAAACAGGATAGGATGGCGAAATAGTTGGGTAGTACGTTTGGTAATTCAATGAACTTCCACAGCTCATTACGGGTGGAGGTGGATAAAAATAAGAGGTAGATAAATTACATGGGTTGTAGCAAGTCATATGTGAGAGATAAAAAGAAAATAAAAAAGATAATATTGATATTGATTGACGCTAGCTTGGAGGTTATCCTGAGGGGTTGGTTTTACCAGTTGATTAGTGGAGGTTATCCAAGATAAAGATAAAAAATTGGGTTACTGGGGGCACAGGTCAGGTTTAACGCAGGCCCATAACCTATAGTGGAGACTAACAAGTTTTCATTACTCTGTGCAAACACTTATATATCTATATACACATAGTTCTAGAATATTCTACTTGCTTCTCAATGCTTCTTAACCATTCTACTAACTTCCCTAAACACTCCCTAACAGTAGTCTTTCATAAGCTGGTGATGTCCATCAATGCAATTGCAAGTAATAAAAAAATTTTTTGTGGGCTTTATTACTTGAATTGATTGACTCTAAAAGTTCTCTAAATATGATTTCTTCTTCTTGAATAGATTGTAGTTCATCTATACTGTGCATGAATTGTTGTGTCATGTTATTGGAGATGTGTGTGTATGAGTTGAAGTGTGAAATGGATGTGTGCTAGTAGTAGTTATTGAATGAGTTACACGATTGATGAATATTTTTTTTTTTGACGCGTGTTTAGTTAAAGAATTTGCATAAGGCTGATGAAAAGTAACCAATGACGCCAGTAAAATGCATATAGCTACTGAATATTTAGTGAAACGGCTGCGGATGCTCTTAATATTTAAGCTGAGAGTTGCACGTCTGACTAACACCGATTCTTCTCGGAGTTTGTTACTGACGCACAACTACAATATTTTGTGGTTTTTGACCTATCCCTATTTTTCTGGCATTCACACGCCGGGGGTCCTAACTGACCGCGATCAACACGGGGTTGCGCGTCGCTAGGTGCAGCAGCCCATTACTCCCGATTTTCATTTCACTATGGGTTACATATTCTGATTCCACATTGAATCGCATGAGGAGCATGGGTCACGTATGCTTGTATACACATATTATAGATTTTAGGCTGTACTTTACACGTCTGACAAACACTGATTCGTTTCAGAGTTTGCCACTGACGCTATGTTATAGTAGGGATGTCTATGAGTAAACTGTGTTTGGTGATGGTCATAGTGAGAATTTAATGCTTGCAAGAGTGAATTTTAATGGTTGCTCATCATGACTCATCAACACCAACAACATGTGTATTTTTTATTTTTATTTTTTTTTTTTAATCCACGCGTTTTTGCACGCTGTGTGAGAAGAGGGATGAGTGAGTGTTTGAGTAAGACAAGAGAGCCCATGAGAACCAACTGAGCAAAGCAGAGACTTTTTGAGTGATGATTAAAGGCTCGTCTTTCATCATGAGGAATAGATGCTATTTATTTTTTCACTTCACTTCACGTAGCAGCTAGCTGGCTTTGGAAGTTGAAGACGGAGCTCCCCGTCTGAGCGTGTGTTAATGAGAAATAGATGATAGATTAGCCTTACATAAGAGTCTGGCCAACACATTCAGTCAGATCTTTCTCAACCCCAAACAATCAATGAGTTCTCCTATCCAAAATCAAGCTTATCAACCCAAAATTGCAGTGGTTGGAGGTCTTTTTTTTTCTTTTTTCTTTTTTATTTTTTTATTTTTTTATTTTTTTATTTTTTTATTTTTTTATTTTTTTATTTTTTTTATGTAATCCTTATTCTCGACATCTTTTTGACTTGCTGTATTTCACTTGGCAGGTGGTCCAGCTGGTTTAACTCTTGCTCGGTTACTTCAGATAAATGGGATCGATTGTATTGTTTATGAGAAAGATACTTCTCGTACTGAACGATTTCAAGGAGGTTGTCTTGATTTACATGAAGCAACTGGACAACTTGCCCTTCGAGAAGCAGGATTATATCAATCATTCGAAGCCGTTATGCGAAAAGAAGGTGAAGCTTTCAAATTGATGGATCGGGATAAAAATATATATTTCGATGATGATGGCTCTGGAAGACCAGAAGGTCTTACCAATCGTCCAGAAATAGATCGTTCAGAGCTTAAAGATATTTTACTAGATTCACTGAAGATGGATAGCGTGCGATGGGGATGCAAAATTGAGGGATTTGAGCCAGTAGAACCCAATCGATTCTCTATTAGGTTATTAGGAGGGGTGATTGAAGGACCGTTTGACTTAATTGTCGGTGCTGATGGAGCGTGGTCAATTGTTAGACATCTCGTGACAGATCAGAAGCCACAATTTGCTGGTGCTAGCTATGTGGATATGTGTATTGATGATGTTGAGAGACAATATCCAGCTGTAGCTCAACTCATAGGTAAAGGAATGCTGATGTGTATGAGTGATAAAAAAGTACTTTTAGCTATGCGTAATAGCAACGGCTCAGCAAGAGTGTATCCTCAATTCAGGACTGATGAAAAATGGGCAGAAGAATGTGGAATTGATTGGTCACAACGAGAAGAAGCTAAAAAACAAATAGTTGAACGATATTATTCAGATTGGCATCCTGACCTTCAGGATTTGATTCGACTTTGCGACTCGGCATTGGTAGCCCGACCTTTTTATATGCTTCCAGTTGGGACAAGATGGAACAGCAAGGACAAGTGAGTTGGAGACCAGATTATAAGTATCTCACGATGGTTATGACATTTTTTGTTTATCTATCTATGTCTTTAGTGTCACTTTGATTGGCGATGCTGCACATTTGATGACCCCACATGCTGGTGTGGGTGTTAATCTAGCGATGGAAGATTCACTGCAGCTCAGTAAAGCCATCATCTCCACACGGGATTTATGGAGTTCGAAGAAAAGTACATGTGAAGCCCTTCTTAAAGCGGTTAAGAGATATGAAAGTGACATGTTTGAAAGAGCTAGAGAATCTTCACAGAAAAGTTATAATAACACGATACATAGATACAGCGAAGATTCGATGGAGTATTTAGTTAATTTATTAAGAGGAGTAGGATCTGGAAAGGATTGAAAAGCAAGACTAATAGAGATAGTTAGTTTAGTATGATGATTGTTTGATTTGAGTGCAAGGCGGAATTCAATCATTTTGATTTAATGTGATGAGACGATATGAAAGAGGTGAAGGCGTGTTGTGTGTCGTTTGATTGATGGGAGTGAGAGAGTGAGCGGTTGCTGTCTGGCTGGAACGCTCTTGGCTGCCGTTCCCAATGGTCGTCCTCGCTGCTGCAATCGTCACCAAGACTGGAAAACGTATCGTCGATTTTCTTCTTCTTCTTCTTCAAGTTCTGATTGTTCTTCAAAACAGCCCTCATCTCCCGTCAGTTCAAAGAACTCTCAAGACCTCGTCTCGAGTCCCTCCTCGCTACCTTTCCAAACCTCGTCCCTCCTTCTTCGCAGCACACCGTCATCGATGATCCCTCTTCCGCTATTCGTTATGTCTATCAGCCACTCGATAATCTATGGCTCATCATCCTCACAAATCGTCACAGTAATATCCTCCAGGATATCGACTCCCTCCATCTCTTTTCAAGAATCATCTCCGATTTTTGTAGAGGCTCTTTAACTGAGGCCGATGTCTTGGCTAGAAGCTTCGAAATCCTTTCCAGTTTTGATGAAGTTATCTGTATGGGTTATCGTGAAAAAGTTGATTTGAATGCTATCAGGAGTGTCATGGAGATGGAAAGTCATGAAGAACAAATTCAAGACATCATCGCAAAGGTCTGCTTATCTATCTTATCTATCTATTTACTTATTGTTTCTTTCTTCTTCTCTTCAACCGACTTACTTCTCTTTTTTTCTTTTTTTTATTTATTTTTAGAATAAAGAACAAGAGGCAAAAGAAGAACTCAAACGTCGTGCTAAGCAACTCGACATCCAGCGTCGTGAGGCCGCCAAACGTGGTCAAGCTGACCTTTACTCCACCGGTATAGTTAGTTCTTTCCCTTTCCTTATATCTTGACATTTCTTTCTTTAAGCTCAAATTAATCTCTCTTTTTTTTTTTTTTTTTTTTTTTTTTTTTTTTTTTTAATGTATGATATATTATTCTTCTCCTCTCCATAATAAGGGCTCTAATAACTTTGATCGACCCTACCAGCCTACTCCTGTTCCTGCAACTCTTAATACTTCACGAACTGATTCATCTTACAGGTTTGAGTCCCTCTTTATTGAAGACAAGTCTTATCTTCTTGTTTCTGTTCTTTTTTTTATTTATTTTGTTGACGTTATGATCAATCTAGTGCTGCCAACGCTACCATTTCTAAACCTTTCAAAACAAAAGGAATGCAACTTGGTGCCAAG
Source organism: Hemileia vastatrix (assembly GCA_030280995.1). NCBI lineage: Eukaryota > Fungi > Basidiomycota > Pucciniomycetes > Pucciniales > Zaghouaniaceae > Hemileia > Hemileia vastatrix. The sequence goes on along the minus strand of JASXTE010000009.1, from coordinate 26,061,643 downwards.
GGTAAAGGTGGAAGGCAACAAACTGGCTTGTTAGATGCATTGGTACGATCACTTTCATTTTGTGAAAGATTTTTTTTTTTTTTTTTTTTTTTTTTTTTTGATGTTGTGCACTATCTTTTTTTCCCCCTCTAGGGTGATGAATCTACGTTGTCCAGTGATTCCTCAAACCCTTCCCTTTTAGGTCGTGCTACGCCACTTGCGAATGAACCAAGCCATTCACTCACCACAAATGTCTCAGCTCTTCCTGTGTCTGCTGCAGATCATAATCCTTTTGCCCCTGAGAAACAAGAAGAGTAAGTTTTGTATACTATCAATTATATATATGTATCTCCGATATCTTAGCACCTTTTCCCTCTTTCCTCTTTTGCCTATATATATATATATATCGATTCTCTTTTTCTGTTGTGTGATGAAGTGTTCATTTGGTGTTACGTGAAAAATTATCAGCTGAACTTGGAAGAGAAGGAGGATTTGCTCCAAACTCCTCTGGCATCATTGTGTCTGGCTCTTTAGATCTCAAAGTCTCATCTGCTGCATGCTCTAAAATTTGGGTCAAGTTGGATTATGCAACTGATCGATTTGGGTTGAATGAACTTCAATTTAAAACTCATCCTAATGTGGATAAGAAAGCTTGGGCTGACAATCGAGTGATTAAATTAAAAGATTCTAGTAGAGCTTTTCCAGTTGGCCAAGGTTTAGGTGTACTCAAATGGAGGTTGACAACTAAAGATGAAACTGCAATTCCTATTTCAAGTGCGTAAATAAATCTTTTTTTTTTAAAATAAAAGTAGCTTGTTGACGTTTTTTTTTTTCAATGGATGGGATTTCTCTTTTTTTTTTTTTTTTTTTTTTTTTTCCAGTTAATTGTTGGCCTACTAGTAACGATGATGGTAGTTGTGATGTTAATATTGAATATGAACTTGACAATGATCATTTGGAACTTCATAATTTGGTCATTTCTATTCCTCTTGTGTGAGTTTTCATTTATTAGTATCTCACAGGTCTTATCCTCAAAGTATTATTATCATCAAATTAATCAATACAACCTTTTTTTTTAAAAAATAAAATAAATAAATAAATGTAAACAAAAGTGAGGGGTCATTTCCTAAAGTATCTCAATGCGACGGTTCATGGGAAGTCAACGTCGATAACGGTTGCACATTGCAATGGAAATTATTCCCCGCACAAGAAGGTGAAGAGGTCATGATGAATAAAGATGCTGTTAAGGCACCTAAAGCTGGATCGATGGAATTTAATTGTCCGAATTCGGACCCTGATTCGTTTTTCCCTGTGGGAATTGAATTTATTTGTAGGGAATTAGTTGGGGGAGTTAAGGTTTGTTTCTTTTCTTTTTTTTTTTCTTTGGATGAGGGTTTTGTTTTTTGTTTGGTGTTTTTGATTGAAAATGGAATTAAATGACCTTTGAATTTTTTGTTTCTCTTTTTATTTACTGGTTGATTTGTTGGGTGGACGGTGGGTGGAGTAGATTGAAAGTATTAACAATGTAGAAAGTGAAGAGGAGTTGGAGTTTTCGAGCAGTTGTTTGTTAACAACTGAAGAGTACTTAGTTGTTTGAAATTTTCTATTATGAGTCAATGAATAGATTTATCCATCACTTCTTGTAGCAATAAATGAGTTGATGGAGTGATTGATTGATTAGTCATTCAGTTTGTTAGCTTGTCTTGTTAGTTAATTGTTCAGAAAAAAAAGGGGGGAATATATATATATATATATATATAATAAAGATGATAAAGAAACTTAATATTAAGAATTTTTGTTTGTTTGTCAGAATATATTTTGGTATATAGTATATATATATATATGATAAGGAATAGATGAAATACAACTAATCCAGGAGAGCTTACAATGGTTGTCTTGTCTCTCATCCAGTGCCTACACACACACACACACACACATATATATATATATATATATATATATATATATAAAGGGAAGCTGACTTAAACTCATGATTTTGGCTGGGGATAGGATGTTAGAGGATGGTAAGCTTTTTTTGGATATGAGGTGTGTTATATATGTGTATGTATGTTAAGTGTATGTGATTGTCATGCGCTACATGACACTCAAAGCAAAAGTCAATCTTTTAATCCATCAATCAGTGCACGAATTCATACTCAAAGTGCAGAAAGCAACATCTACCTAGTAACTGCTTTTCCCTCTTTGGTTGTCTTGATTTGAATGTGCTAGCAAAACTGTGCAATCTAAAACCTTAAATCCAACTTAGTCAATCATCTGTTTTATACTTTTTAACTTTTAAGTAAATGGGCAATGGATTAATGCTATGGTCAAGGGTCCATTTTCAATGTTGGGTTATGGTGTATATGAGGGTGATGAAAGGTTGGTGAGTAGGAATAGGAGTATGGTTAAAGGATCTGTGGGTTATATTGGAGGGTCAGTGATCAAGTAAGGGCAGCTTATGAAAGAGGTCAATATGAGGTGGAGTTATCTTTATAATTGGATGGATTTGGTTCAACATTCCTTAGAATCAAATTATCATATCGTTGTGATAGTAGTTTGAATTTATATAAGACTATTATTAAGGGGTATATCAATGTTCAGGGATCCACAATTAGTGTCAGCCTAGATATCCCTAGGACTGAGTATTTCTTATACTTAAAATAAGATAACCTTAAGTACATTAAGCTTATATATTAAAAATAAGGTTAAAACAATAATATATATGATTATATTACATATATATATAATTATTACTCTATTATATAAATTATAGTGGTTTAAATAGCTTATCCATAGCCTAATAATACTTATTAAGGTGTTAATGGAGTCATAATATACTTATCTTAAGTGATATTAAGTAATTATTGACATGCATAAGCTTATATGTATACATAAATATCATATTCAGTGAAATATGCAGTATATTATGTATATTTAGGTATATAAGTGGGTTTTAGCCTCTTAATAGCCTATAACCTTTGTTTTTCTGCTTATTTTAGGTCATATGGACGTATCCAGTGGACTCACAACGCCTACAGAAGCATAAACATCTATTTCAGGCACATACACTCAGTCTGGACAACTTAATCTGCTTCCTTGGATGGATATTCAAGGAGTTGATGGGTTGGGATATGATTACTGGGTTAATATGGATTCTTGGGAATGTTATTGGGGGCTTGAACATTTAATTTGTTTCCTTTATATGCTTTGGGTTTCATTATATTCTCTTTGGATGAGTTATTTTACCTGTTTCTTTAGGGTATCTGCTTTTATCTGGATTTTCTATTTATGGTATGGGTCTGTGTTATCATTAATTGTGATGGAGGGTCCTTACTGGAGGTCTGGGTGTTGAATCTGCTTGAAGTGGACACCATGGGGAGGTGATGGGCCCTCACAGTGCTGTAATTGCCGGGGATAGCAGTGACATCATCTGGATTGAAGGTCAGTGCACTCCAGTGGATTTTGGTATAAGTAAGGAGGGATTTTGATGTTTATTTATCATCATCCAATTACTAAAATTCAAAAAAAACACTACAATACAATTATTAGCATTCAAAGATATATTATAAAGCCATTATAAATTGATATTCTCTTTATATAAGCTATAACTATATTATATTCATCTATTTTCCACCACTAGCACACATTTAAATCCAAGTATTGTGAGTTTTATTTGAGTATCACTATTTTATTAGTCTTCCCCTGAGGTTTAATCACTAAACCATTTATTAAAAAGTAGTAGGACCATTAAATAAATACTATTAAATCATATGTAAATACTAGATACACAGACAATTAGGGATCAGGTTTTTTTTTTCCTGGGATCAGACATTATTAATTGCAGAAGATTCTTATCCACTAACCCTGGAACTAGTGAATAAGGAATCCACAATAATGCATTATCCTGCCTCTTATACTGCAATTTCTGTTCCTAATTCCTGATCCCAAACTCATCACATCCATGATGTATTTTATAGAAAGTCACATGACTTATAATTGCTGATGCCAGGCTCTTAAGTCTTTCCTCACTCTATGATACTAAATTTTGGTGGCAAACACATAACATTTTTTCTCATCCTTATGTGTCTCTTCACTCTATGATACTTAATTTTGGTGGCAAACACATAACATTTTTTTCAATCTACACACCCCACCTGCTCATTTGGTGGCAAATTCTCACTTCCCACTTCACACTCATCAACTAAACCTTCTATGGACAATAATGAAGCACCCCTCTACTAGGAAGAAACTTCACTCAGCTATGAATTCTATCACTTTAGTTTTAGCTGCTGACTCTTATTCTGACTCTGGTTTGAATGACGCTTTAGCTTATATGTCTTATCTTTCCAAAAAGAGTTACATCATCCCAAGAGGGCCAAATCTTTATCATGATCCCAGATATGATCTCCACTCCATTCTCAAAATTCTTCAACTAAACTTCACTCAACTATTTCAAACTTCTCCTGATTTGTTTTTCAAACGTTCTCAACTTAATCATCCTATCTTCTATAATAATTCCCATAACAAACAGCATGATCCTACCTTTTAACTTTCTGTTGCACTATGTTGCTTTGGTTCAAATGGAAATGTTGCTGCTGTAAAAAATTTAGATAATCTCTTTACCATAGGATATGGTACCATCATATTATAAACCAAGCACTGCATGATTGCTATCCTTTCTCTCAAGTCTCAAACACTTGCTTAACCAACTCCAAAACAGCGACTTGAATCCTCTCAAGTAATGCAAGCTGAAGGTTTCCCTGGATGTGTAGTTTTTGTTGATGGTACAACTATACCTTTGAGTCAAAAAAGCCTGCTCATGATTCCAACAACAATTATTTTGATTGCAAAAAAAAAAAAAAGGTTTTGTCAAAATGTTCTCCAATTTCTCATTTTTCAATAAACTAACTTTTTATCTTCTTTGTAGATAATCTATTGCTGTTCAACTTGTCTGTGATGTCAACAAAAAGTTTATTGCTTTTTCATAGTGGCTGCCCCGGCTCATGTCATGACTCTTCTGTCTTCCAAACAAATAAGGATTTCTCAAAGCCCTGACTCATACTTTGAAAAATCTCAGTACCTACTTTCAGACTCAGCATATTCAAGTGGAAAGTACATTATACCTGCTTTCCATGGTGCAACTTTAGAAAAATGATACCCAAAACCACCTTTAATTATCACCTTGCCCTATCAAGAGTACAGATTGAACATGCTATTGTGATTATAAAGGGAAGATTTTCTAGTCTCCAGGAACTCAGAATCCATATTTTCAAAAAAAAAAAAAAAAAAAAAAAATGGAATTAAAAACTGCAAATCATTGAATCATGACTTCTTGCATTATACTCCACAATATCCTAGCTGATTTAAAGAATGAGTGGAATGATCTTTGTGAAGAAGAGGATCCTGAACCAGCGCCAGCTCTACTGTCCCTTGAATCACAAAACATTCATTCAACCGGCATATGCTCTGTCATTATGCCAATCACCCTCCACCATTTCAGCACACAACCCTTTTAATTTTTTTTTGTTTTCATACTCTCTCCAAAATGTCCACTTTGTATACTTTCTTCACTTGGATTGGAATTTTTTGTTTTTTAAATATTCATTATTTTTTTTTTTTTTTGTAATTTTTGGTGAATATCTCTTTTTTGGATGGCTCATTGGTTTTCTTTTGCCAGCTCAACATGACATCACATATTTTCTGATATTGCATCATTTTTTTTTATCATTTTATCCCTCATATCCTTTTTTTTTTTTTCCCTCTTCTCCTTTAACATCCTTCAAACAATTTTGGTTTCATTTATTTTCTCATCTCATTTCTCTCCAGGTAAGTCATTTCATTCTTTTTTTTTTTTTTTTTTTGATTTTTTGATTACTAATTATAATTTTTTTTTTCTTTTTTTTGTGTTTTTTTTGTGTTTTTTTTTTTTTTTTTTTTTTTTTTTTGTATCTAATTTTTTATTTTTTTTTGTAAGTTTTTATTTTTTATTTCAATGGTAAAATCAACCTTTTTTTTTTTTACTCTCTCCCTCTTTACTTTCATTTTTAGCTCCATCACCTTACTCTTCATCCCTCCTTGGCATGGGCATTATCCCCCCTTTTCACCTATTTCACTTTTTTTTTTTTTTGGCTCCATGTCATTAAAACACATACCTTGCACATTCTTTATGCGGTTCACTTACTCCATATTCAATTTCCCCACAATTCCAACATCCATCTTTCTCACTCTATTTTTCCTACTTTTCAATTAAGGTAAGTTTCATCTCCTTTTTTTCATGCCTATATGATATCTCATTCCTTTTATGAAAATTTCATACTTAAATATGTGTATGACTCTTATCTGGATAACTGTCAAGGTACACTTTTGGTCTAGAAGTTTTGGTATGAAGTTTTACGAGGATTTTAAAGGTTTAAATGGTCTCTCAACAAATTTGTACATATTTCTTAATTCAAAGATGATTATTTTACTCAATTAAAAGAGGTGGGATTAAAATATTAATATAATTTATAGATTAGATTTATGTATTGTAAATACTAATGATATAGAATATAAGAATAAGTTCTGATTTGTTATTGTTGTAATAAAATGATGTAGTAAAGGAATGATTAAAAAACAACCAAAAGAGAGGCCTTATATAGGCAAAGGAGAGACAAAGCACGGCAATCAAATTCTAAAAACAGTAGTATGAGAGAGAGAAAAGAATATTCCAGAAGGAGTATTTTCAAATAATAAAGTTGTTCTAAAAAGAAGGCGTCAAAAAGATGTATTTACAGAGTATGTCAGAAATACATCAATTTATTTAATATTTACTGTAGAAGTCAATTCTAAATAAGAAATTTGAATTTTTTGTATATATTTAATATTATTTGAATATTAAAATCTATTTTTTAATATAAATTTTTATTTCTCCCAACCTGTCAAATGAGCACAGTGTTAGAGAAAAAATATAAGGGACAATTTTATATTTAATTTTAATTATTTATTTAATTTTATCATTCTGTAATTAGTTAATGTATTATAAGTAATTTTAATGTAACTAATTAATTAAATAATTAAAATGATAAGGTGCGGCTTCATCCAGTAAATAATTAATTATTTCACTGGGTAAGTCTAGTAGCCTGGCTGACACTCCCTCACTCTAAAAAAAACAATAAAAAAATGCTATGATTTTTTCTTTTTATACTTTTTTAGTAGAGTAGGAAGATTAGATATCTCCTTCCCAGGTATCCAAGAATCATATTCAGATGATTTATTCTTGAATCTCAATAAGTATTCTGTACCTTTTTCAGCAGTGACTATTCTGTCATTTAAAATTTTTTCAATTTCTGCTGTTTCAGTGATTTCATTTGGGGTTTTCTTTGGTCTACCCCTCCTTTTTGGAAATAAATCACTAATGGATGTGTAAGGTTTCAGAAGAGATATTGGAAAAACAGGATGTTTTCTGTCATATGGGGAATACAGAATAACTTCAACTGCATTATCTCCAATCATTCTTCTGACAACAAATGGACCAACAAATGGATCTTTCAATTTGTTATTACCTTGTAAGTTGAAGTGGACTGTAGAAATCAACACTTCATCACCCTTTTTAAAAGTGTATTCTTTATGGGATTTGTCCCATCTTTTCTTCTCATACTCAAATGATTTTTCAATACATTGTTGAGCATGATTTCTGCATAGTTGTTGCATTTGAAGAAAAGATTTTACACCAGGATGTATATCCAATTTAGGTATTTTGTTATTGAGAATTTGGGCAGGAGTATTTGGAACATATCCAAGCCAGAGCTCAAAAGGCTTTCTTTGAGTAACAGAATGAACAGTGCTATTATAAGCAAATTCTAACCCAGGAAGTAAGGTAACCCAATCATGAGTGAATCTGTCATTATATTTATACTCAAGGGCAAAGGCACAATATCTTCTTATCATGTCCTCTAAAGTCTGAATCATTCTTTCAGCTAAACCATCAGTCTGAGGGTGATGGGCAGTAGAAAGTTTCAGATCACAACCACAAACATCCATCAGAGACATCCAAAATTCAGAAGTAAATTTAGGGTCTCTGTCAGAGATTATGGATTTAGGAAATCCAGCAGTATTAAACATATGAGACCACCATAAGAAAGCTAATTCTTTAGTGGAAACATCCTTGTGGGTAGGGATAAATTTACACATTTTTGTGAATCTGTCCACAATAAACCAACAAGAGTTATAACTGTCTTTACCAGCAATAGGTAATTCTGTTACAAAATCCATGTTTATTATCTGCCATGGTGCATCAGGAGGCTCAATATGTTGCATTTATCCTGCTCTTTTACCAGTTAATCTTTTTGATTTTTGGTAAGAATCACAAGATTCAACATATAATTTTGTGTCTTCAGACATATTAGCCCACCAAGCAGTGTTCTTAATTCTGATCATTGTTTTGTCAAGATCAAAATGTCCAGCTAATATGTCATCATGACAAATTTTCAAGATGATTTCTCTCATAGAAGGAGGAATAACAATAACATTACTCAACTTTCTTCTATAATATAGATATCCTTCATCAATTGAAAATTTACCTTTTTCCAAAGCTTTTTGGTACTTTGGTGGAAGGGTTTTAATTAATGCTTGTATTGAAGCATTCTTTGGATCATTTAATATGGTGCATAACTTTTTCAAGTCAGTGTCCTTATCATATGATTCCAGAATAAGCTGTAATAGCTCTTCCTCCATATCAACCACATATATCCCATGAATATGAATAATTTCATCCTCAGGATCATAAGCAGGATTAGAGTCATCATTTGGTAAAGGTAACCTTGATAACATATCCACATTTGAGTGAACAATACCAGCCCTATGAATAATTGTCATACTCCCTCTGTACTCTTGAACAGCCAGCTGCCATCTGAACATATGTCTGTTAGGTGTTTTCAAGTTTAAAAGGGATTTAACTGCACTGCAGTCAGTGACAAATTCAAATTTCTGGTCATCTAGGTAATAATGAAGCTTTTCTAGAGCCCATACTACAGCTAAACACTATAATTGAGTAGCACCATATTTCAATTCACTATTTCTCAAGGTTCTTGAAATATAACAAATTACTACTTCTGAAACTTTATCATTTATCACTTGTTTTTGATGGAGGGCAGCACCAAGACCAATGAAACTGGCATCAGTGTACAAAACAAATGGTTGATTAAAGTTAGGTAAAGCAAGAATTGGTGCTGACATCAAACAGTGTTTCATAGTGTCAAAGGCTCTTTGTCTTTCACTATTCCAGACAAAAGCAACATCCTTTCTAGTTAATTGGGTAAGGGGTAAAGCTATGACTTGGTAATTTTTAATATACTGTCTATAGTATCCACACATTCCCAAAAAACTTTGGAGCTCTCTCACTGTTGTAGGAGCCTTCACCTGTTGTATGGCTGCCACTTTGTTCTGGTCAACACATATCTGTAAGCCTGAAACAACATGACCAAGAGCTTTTAAAGAATGGAAACCAAATTTACATTTCTTCAAAGCAAGTGTCATATTTATTTCATCCATTTTCTGGAATACTTTACACAGGTGTTTAAGATGGTCCTCAAATTTTTTTGAGAATATAATGATATCATCAATATAAACCATCAGCCATCTTTGAATTATCTCTTGATGGAATGTGTTATCCATTACTTTTTGGAAAACTGAAGGGGCATTTTTAGGGCCAAATGGCATCCTAATATACTTATAAGTACCCATATGAGTGGCAATCATCAGAAAGTTCTGAGAATTTTTCTCAACAGGTACCTGGTGATAACCTTTATTACCATCCAAACAGCTGATATATTTAGTACCCTGTAAAGTAGCATGTATAGAGCTGATTCTAGGTAAAGGGTAGATATCATGAACAGTATTAGTGTTTAGTGCTCTATAATAACCACATAACCTGGCTTTATCTTTCTCATAAGAAATTAGGACAGGTGAGATAACACAATGTTTAGGTGTTTCAACTACCTTTTCAATAATATTCATTTTTAAAAGGGTAGAGATATTGTCTTCAATATCTTTTCTCTTTGTGGGAGAAGCAGGATAAGGCTTCTTCTTTAAACTAGGTGGTATATCAGTTAATGGGCAAGACAATGAAAGTTTCATTTCCTCTTTAACTAATCCCAGTTCATGTGACCCATGAGCAAAGGCCATAGGAAAAGATTTTATCAAGTTAATGATGGAATCTTTATCCTCACCAGAAAGTTGTTCTCCAAAAGAAGCATTGTCAATCTCAGACATAAGGGCATGAATTTCCTTTGTAGATCTTCCTTTATATTGAACCACAGAATTACATGTGTTCAATTCTGGTTTTAATAATTTTTTAGGGGAGGAAATTTTAAATTTTCTCTTCCCATTCATCCCCATTGTGAAACATTGGTTTGAAGGATCCAATTTTATGCCATACTTGGTTAAAATATTATTCCCTACAATAAACCAATTGCTCAAGTTATCATTTTTCATGACAACAAAATCACAAATAGCTCTTACAAAACCATGGTTATATTTAAAAAACACTGTGGCTTTGTATTTACCAATGGGGGACAAAACAGAGCCATACCCTCTCCAATTTTCAGAAATGATAGGAATCAGTTTAGATTTATAGTCTTGATCTACTGAAGCAAGTGCTCTTTCAGATACTACACTTCCTCCAGCTCCAGAATCCAGAACAACTTCAATGCTGGTTCCATTGATCAAGACTGGTGCCTTAAGAGGGGCAATAACAATTGAGTTATCCTCAATGTTCTTTATGATCTCAGAATCCTCAACTGTAGATAAAGCATTATTATCAATATCAATAGTATTTAAATAATGAATATCCTTTTCCAGCATCAAGATTTCTTGTTGAGATTCATATGAAATATTGCTGGCACAATCACTTGATGTATCATCCAGTGCCACTGTGTCATCAGCATGCTCCTCTGTTTGTTCTACAAGATTTATCTTCTTGTCACAAACATGGCCTTTCTGCCAAGGCTTGTTGCACTTGAAGCAAGTGTTTGTTGCATACTTCTTTGGTGCAACAGGGGCAGAAGGTTTACCAACCTTTTCCAGAGGTCTCTGTTGGTAAGTGGAGGGTTTCTCCAAAGGGGTCCTAGGAATGAATCTTCTGGCATCATACTTATTGTTTAGAAGGATCTCATTGAAAGTATTAATGAAAGAAGAGGGTTCTTTGGAGAACTCATTCCTAGCCACTATCAAGTCTCTCAGAGACATTGGTAATTTATAGGGGATCCTGTCCTTCCAGAAATCAAACTCCATATTTGGGTCCATTGCCCTTAAGATTTTTACAAGTTTCATTAAAAACTCAATAGGTTTATCAGTAGAAGAGCTATATCCAGTTTCCTCATACTGCCTTTGTTGAGCCATTCTGAACTTGGAGCCACCAAATTGTGCTTTAATTAACTTCTTCCAATCCTCCCATGAGTAGTCATTCCCATCCAGGAGAACAGATTCATACCACATCAGGGCAACATTAGTGAACAAAGAAATTAACTTGGACACAATTTACTCATCTGGGAGTTTGTAAGAATATTTTAAGTTATCAATTCTGCAAATAAATTGTTGCCAATCAGAGGAAGAATCACCATAAAATGTTGGGTACTGGTCAAGTTTTGGCCAATTCTTTTGATTTGAAGGAGTCTCCTTAGTACTAGCTTGTTTCTGAGTAAGAAGCAGCTGTAATTTCTCTAATTGGGCTGAAATCTCATTGTTTAATCCTTCTGTTGCAGTTCCTGGTGCATCATCAGTTTTTGATGGAAACTCAGTGTTATCAACAGGTATTTCTGGAGCTATTTTTACTTTAGATGAACTAGCCACAGGTACTATTTGAGCATCCTGCACTATATGTTCCTTCACAGAAATTTCAGAATATTTTTGGTCATTTAACAATGAGTTCAATTTTTCTTCAATGGTTGTTAGTCTTGTTTTCATTCTTGGAAGACTAGATAAACTCTCATTGATAGTTGCAAAAGATAACTGATTTTTATTTTGAAAAGATGACAAATGGTCATTCAATCTTTTCAGATTTATCTTATCTATCTCTACCTCTTGGCAACAGGCAGATACAGTATCTTGTAGTTTAGACAAATCATTTTTTATATTTTGCCATAAAGCAACTTTCTTTTCATGGGTTGCTTTGTAATGAGACAATTCATCAGAGAATCTCTGTGCTTCACTTCTTAATGCTTGATAACCCTGATCAGTTAACAAACTATTATATCTCTGAGTCAATTGCATATTGTTCATTATATGATTTTGCTTGGCAATAATATCTCTCAAGTGCTCATCATTAATTCTTGCTACATCTGGAGTGTTTCTCAATAAGGAAACTGAGTAACTTTCCAGACTCTCATAGAACTCAGGGTCAAGAGTTTCATCAATCACAGCCATATCAGGATTAATCATTGAGGTAGCAATTAAAAGTAATGGATTAGATACATGAGATATCTGTCTACAATTTCCAGCCTCTATAGGTCTTAAAGTTTCATCCTCCCTTCCAGATTTACCTGAAGAAAAAGAGTCAGCCACAAGAAAAGGCACTTGAGAATCAATAGAGGGACGTACCAGGGTTTTCTGGGTATCACCATATTGGGCTTCCTTCTTCTTTTGCCTCCTTGATAAGGGTGGGGAGGAGTGGGGTTGACCTGGGTGGGCCTTGATGGACCTACCTGAGGTAACTGATGCTGGTTTTGAGCCAAGTAGTCCCACTGAGTGTTGAGCCAGTCCCACTGCCACTTGGACACTTCCACCTTCTCTTGGGACTGGGGAGCCAATTGTTGTTGATCCCTGGGAGGAAGAGGTTTCTTCTTCTCTTGGAGAAAAGTATCTGTTCTTCTCACCTTTTCTTCCAAGGCATCTACCCTTACCTTTAGTCTCAAGCTTTCTGTCCTTAACTCCTTTATGTGAGTAGACAGATTCTTTACCTGCTGAGACAACGGCATCTTTTTTATCCTGAAGCCTTTTGGAAGCTCTTCTGGTGGGTTTATCATGGGCTTCTGATCCTGAGTAGTGTCCACTAGGATTTCTACTTCTTCCATCTCTACATCCTGTTTGGGGCAAGGATTTATTAGTTTGAGAAATTCTTCTTGTTAAAGGAGAACTTACAGAAGTAGGCTCATCATAATCAATTAAGTCTAGTTCTTCTTCACGTGCAGCAAAACCACTTTGGTCAGTCATTTTAAAATTCTACTGAAATGAAGAAAAGAGACAATAAGATTAATTAGTCTTTATTTTTAATTTTTATTTAACAGAAATAAAATAAAAATAAAAAAAAATTTTTTTTTTAAGATAAAAATCAACTTAAATAAAATTAATTTATTAATAAAAAAAATTTAAAACCAGGATTATAATATAATCAACTGTAGAAATAAATTAGAATTTTTATTAATGATTTTTAATTATTTATTTTCAGGATTTAAATCAACTAATTTATTACCAGGACTTATTGTCAATTGAAGTAATCAAATATGAATGTTTATTAATTAAAAAAGATTTTTTATTTAACTGATCACTTAACTACCAGGACTTAATGTCAACTGAAGTAATTAAATATGAAGTTTTATTTTAAAATTTTATTAAACTGATCACTAAACTACCAGGACTTAATGTCAACTGAAGTAATTAAATATGAGTTTTATTAATTAAAAAAAATTTATTGAACTACCAGGACTCAAAGTCAACTGAAGTAATTAAATATGAATTATTTATTAATAAAAAAAATTATTGTCAGGACAATTTGTCAACTGGAACAATTAAAATTTAAATTAATCAGGACAAATGTCAACTGAAAAATTAAAATAATTAATATTAAAATATATTTATTTTATTAATAAAAAAATATTATTGTCAGGACAATTTGTCAACTGGAACAATTAAAATTTAAATTAATCAGGACAAATGTCAACTGAAAAATTATAATAATTAATATTAAAATATAATTATTTTATTACTTCTGGGACTAAGAACACTTATTGCTCTATTATGGTCAACCAGGGGAAAAAAAAAATATAATAATAAAAATAAATTCCAAATTACCAGACACCTCCCCCTGTAAAAGGAGCAAATTAATGCCACTTACAGAGTGCTGAGTAAAAGGAAATACGTAGCAAATGAAGAGTGAAGAGTAACCCACAAATAGTAATATCAATAATAACCACGATATATATGACATTTAGTCAGTATATGAACCTAAGTTTTGGAGCGTGGTTCGATTCCCTTTCGCAGCAAAAAATTTTGTCACGTGACGTATGACGTTCGTCATTTTCTTGCCTTCTCTCGTCCTTTACAGGAACTTGTACACCGATGGTCCCCTCGATTACGCCTCAATTAACGTTGCGCCGTCAATATTTCGGAAAGTTTCCCAATTGTCAAGGTACGCTTTTGGTCTAGAAGTTTTGGTATGAAGTTTTACGAGGATTTTAAAGGTTTAAATGGTCTTTCAACAAATTTGTACGTATTTCTTAATTCAAAGATGATTATTTTACTCAATTAAAAGAGGTAGGATTAAAATATTAATATAATTTATAGATTAGATTTACATATTGTAAATACTAATGATATAGAATATAAGAATAAGTTCTGATTTGTTATTGTTGTAATAAAATGATGTAGTAAAGGAATGATTAAAAAACAACCAAAAGAGAGGCCTTATATAGGCAAAGGAGAGACAAAGCACGGCAATCAAATTCTAAAAACAGTAGTATGAGAGAGAGAAAAGAATATTCCAGAAGGAGTATTTTCAAATAATAAAGTTGTTCTAAAAAGAAGGCATCAAAAAGATGTATTTACAGAGTATGTCAGAAATACATCAATTTATTTAATATTTACTGTAGAAGTCAATTCTAAATAAGAAATTTGAATTTTTTGTATATATTTAATATTATTTGAATATTAAAATCTTATTTTAATTTTAAAATCTATTTTTTAATATAAATTTTTATTTCTTCCAACCTGTCAAATAAGCACGGTGTTAGAGAAAAAAAATAAGGGACAATTTTATATTTAATTTTAATTATTTATTTAATTTTATCATTCTGTAATTAGTTAATTTATTATAAGTAATTTTAATGTAACTAATTAATTAAATAATTAAAATGATAAGGTGCGGCTTCATCCAGTAAATAATTAATTATTTCACTGGGTAAGTCTAGTAGCCTGGCTGACAATAACAGTGAACTTTTTAAACTCCTTTTGTTCTCATCTCCATTACCACTTTTCAAGGTTTTGTAAAATTTTGAAAATCAGACTTGGAATTATGGTTAGGTTTATTCAAATCTAATTTTCTTTTTACTGAAGATTCTCCTGAAGGCTACCCTATATTTCTTACAAACAGATTTTAATTTGGCTCAGTGGTTGCTAAGGTATTGACTGTAAAAGTTGAGCCTTTTTTTCCCAATTTAACCTATTATTTCTTTTTTTTATGTTTCAAATTAGGGTTAGGTTTATTTAAACACAAGTCCTTTAACTGAAGATTCTACTAAAGTCTATCTCTCATTTCACACAAACAGGTTTGAATCAGATTCAGTGGTTGCTGAGATTTTGACCTTTGAAGTTGAGCCTTTTTTTTTTCCAAATTTCACGTTTTTATATTGCATAATTAGAGGATAAGGATTCTGAAACTCTTATTTGATTATTATCTAGGCTTTCATCTCCCTCTTTTTGGACATTTGATCATCACTGTTCAAGTTTTTGTGCAAACTTGAAAAGTAGAGTCAGAATTAGGGTTAGGTTTATTTGAATCAATTGTCCTTTTTAGTTGAAGATAATTGAAGGTTAAATAAACAAACTAAATTTTTGTGAGTTTTATTTTTTTGCCAATTTATTTTTTTGGTTTTTGACACATTTTTTTCTTTTTTTTTTGGTTTAATTTTTTGATTATCATTTTTTTTATCATTTTTTTTCAAGGACTTTGGAAACCTTTTGGCACTTTTCTGGATCTTTTTGGAGAGTTTTTAGGGGACTTTCAGGACACTTTTTTATGAAACTTTTGGAAAAATGTTTGGGCACTTTTGGGACTCTTTTTTTGGCAACATTTGGGGCTCTTTTGTTGAACTTTTGGGACTCTTTTTTGGCAATTTTTGAGACTATTTCTTTCAGGTAGTTTGAGGAGAGCTTTTTAGGTAAGTTTTTTCAAATTTTGTTTAATTTTTTTCTTTTAGATTGATATTTTTATTTTTTTGTTTCTCTTAGAAAAAAATGACTGAGAATCTAGACTCATCTAAAAATAAAGAAATGTCTTCCTCAAACTCATCCCTTTCATCACTTACCTCAATATCTTCATCTTCTCTTTCTTCACTTTCTTCAATATCATCTCTTTTAAAACCTGGTCACAGTATAAATTACATAAGAGAAAAACAATTTTGTTCCAAATTTATTGGCAGTTCAACTGGCTTCAGTTACTTCAAAACCAGATTCTTACAAAAAAAACTTATCTGAAAAAACTAGCTGAAATTTTTTTTTCCCTGAGCCTATAACTGATAAAAAATTAAAGTCAACTAACAATGAAGAAGATAAGACTGGAAATAAAAAAGTTGCTGTTGTTTCTTATTCTTTTAAACCTCAATTTATTTTTGAGATTCACTCATTTGAAGAAAATACAGATGAAACGTTTTAAAATTTATCTGATCTTATATTGACTTTGTATCAAATGGCATTAGCTTGTCAACCTTTATAAAACAAAAATATTCATGGAGGTTTCATGCATGATATTGGTTGGAGACCAGGATATGACAGAGGTTTTTCACTTGGTAAGCTTATTTATAGATGAATGAATATAAAAAAATTTATTATTCTTTCTACAGGTATTTATTCTTTAGTCTGAGATCTTACTTCCCAAGAAATGAAAGAAGATTTAAAAAAATGGGACTCCTTGTCAACATTCAACCATTTTTTAGCTCATCAATTTAAGAATCTATGTCAATATGCTTTTGAATCTAATCATCAATTGGAAAAAAT
The DNA here is from genome assembly GCA_030280995.1 of Hemileia vastatrix. Taxonomy (NCBI): domain Eukaryota; kingdom Fungi; phylum Basidiomycota; class Pucciniomycetes; order Pucciniales; family Zaghouaniaceae; genus Hemileia; species Hemileia vastatrix. The sequence continues at coordinate 26,044,702 of JASXTE010000009.1, read as the reverse complement.
TTTAGAATCCCTAATTGGACAGATACAGAATGGCTAAAACTTGTTGATGATGATATTTTTGCTTCTAATGTCACAGTAACCTTTGGTGGTTTTTATAACAGAATTCACATGGATAAAAAAAATCTCAACTCACTCAAATTTGGAATATTCTCATACATTAATCCAAAAAACTGGTCATCCTATACCCTCACCCTCCTCATCTACAAAAGGCCATGGTCTATACTTTCCAGACCATTGATGTATTATTGACTTTGGAACAGGAAATGGAATATTTGCTGCAATTTGGTATTCGAATATTCACAATCATAAGACAACTAAAGCACCACTTGGCTTAGAATCCTGTGAATAATTCACACATTTCAGATGTTCATTTCAAATCAATAGGGAGCTGGTCAATAGGATTGATAAAGTAATAGAAAAAGGTGAGGTAAAACAAAAAACATTAGGTAGAAAGATAAAGTATAGGGTGTAATATAGGTTGTCAACTTTAATTTTTATTTCACAAATTAAAGTTTTTTAAAAGTCATATATGATAATCTACTTACCTAAATTAATGAGCCATTGGCTGTGTGTTGTATAACGGTAACAATGAGGAAATATGTTTTTCTCATGGGGTTCATGTATACATTTGTGTTTGATTTCATTGACTTTAGTCACAGACAATTTCCACTAACACTTTTACTTGAATTGTCATTAATTTAGGTTTGTTAATTATCTTATAAGACTTTTTTTCATGTTAATTTATGCAATGACCATAAATTTTTTGGAAATCTATGCCCCTACTTCAATAAAACACAGGCAAGGGTATTTCCATTTTTTTTTGTCATAAATATTTTTCTGACTTAGAAAAAAAATGGTGATCCCCACCCCCTGTTATGGTAAGACACATGGGAGGGTATTGCCATTTTTTTTTGTCATAAATTTTTTTCTGACTTAGAAAAAAAATTGTGATCCCCAAAGCCTGTTATGGTAAATAGCAGGTGAGGGTATTGTCAAAAAAAATTAGGGAAACTCTAAATTTCAGGAGAGGGGATTGCTAGCAGTTCAACCCTAGATTTCCTATGGTGAATCTTTCAAATCTCAGTGAGGAGTGTGTGCCAAGGATTGATTGTTAGCTTTAATGCATTCTATCAAGAAAACTTTGTAAACAAAATGAAAAAAACTAGTTATCAAACATTTTCATTGAGCGTTCAATTTCCTCAATAGATTTATTAGCTTTAACACATTCTCTCAAGAAATCTTTCTTTTTTGAACCTTCTTCAAGTTGATACTTGAGTTTCATTTGATCCAATAGGAAATTGTACTCAAGAGCCTTCACCTCTTTCTTTATCTCAATTTTCTTCTCCTCCAATTCATGTGCCCTCTCATCCCTCTTTAAAGAAAGTTCAAATTTCTTCTCCTCCAAGTCTTGTACCCTCCCATCCCTCTGTAAAGAAAGCTCAAATTTCTTCTCCTCCAAGTCTTGTGCCCTATCACACCTTTGAAAAGAGAACTCATAATGTTTCTTTTGAAAGTTGAGAGTATCTCTTGCAACTTCAACTTTACCTAGAGTGAAAAGGAATATTAACAAAAGAGAAGAAAGTCACACTTAATTATTAAGAGGTATGCTATCACTTAACAGATTCACATTTCTCCAGAAAATCATCAATTGAAGAAAAAGGGGTTCGGGAAAAACAATCTCTATTTGGCTTTCTATGACTGTTGAAATTAAAAGTAGTTGATGGTATTTGATTTCTTTCAAGGTAACATTTTCCTCTTCATCAATGATGCTAGCTTCAGACTCACTTGCTTGAGGATCCTAGGTTTGTTCATTAGACTTTTTAGAAATAAAAATAAATAAAACAACTAGACAAAAAAATAAAAACTTACTGGAGTGGGATCACATTGGTTTATATCATCATAAGGATCTATTGGAAAGATATCTAGATTTGTTGAATTTAGAACAGGGGAGGCTTGAGTGGAGGAAAAGGATGGGAAAATATTTATTTTGAAATCATGTTAGGAGATAGAATCTTCACCATCCAACATGTTGGAAGAATTAACATCAGCTCACTCTCCAAATATAGAATCCATCTCATTAAAGTATGGACATAGAAAATCAATTTTATCATCTATGGATTTTATGCCCATACTGATATCAATGTTGGTGATCCCAAAACCAGTATAAAATGAAAGAGTCTTTGGCTTCTTGTATTTGGCTCAGTAATTCTTGAAATGTTAAGAAATATTTTTAGGAAAAAGATCAATCCTTCCCTTTGTCTTATTTTGTAATTCATTGGCAATTGGAAGATAGCCATTGACTTTTGATGTGGGGGGCTTTCCTACTTTAGTTTCATTCTCAGTACTGAAAACAAGAATAATAATTAGTTTTTATTTTTAGCTGGTTAATAAGTATGAGATAATCATCTTTTTTTAGTTGAACAGTCTTTGATTTCTCAGCTGAGCGTGGGAAAGAGGGAGTAATGGGATTAGAAGAGCAACTGGATGAAGGCTGCCTTTGAGAAAATATATGATTATAGGGCATGTTCAGATATTTGAAGATGAAAAGAAGACAAAAAAAACAGATTATATGGGGAGGAGTTTTGAATGGAAATGATTAGGTAGGATGGGAGTGTGCATAAAGGTAGTTTTCAAAAATTGACAAAAACTTGAAAAGTGGTAATGGAGATGAGAACAAAAGGAGTTTAATATGTTCACTGTTATCCAGATAAGAGTCATACATATATTTAAGTATGAAATTTTCATAAAAGGAATGAGATATCATATAGGCATGAAAAAAAGGAGATGAAAATTACCTTGATTGAAAAGTAAGAAAAATAAAGTGAGAAAGATTGATGTTGGAATTTTGGGGAAATTGAATACTGAGTAATTTAAATGCATAAAGAATGTGAAATGTATGTGTTTTAATGACATAAAGCCAAAAAAAATTGAAATAGCAGAAAAGGGGAGATAATGACCATGCCAAGGAGGGATGAAGAGTAGGGTGATGGAGCTAAAACAGAAAGTGAAGAGGGAGAGAAAAAAAAGGTTAATTTTACCATTGAAATAAAAAATAACCACTTAAAAAAATTTAGATACAAAAAATAAAAAAACGGAAATAAAACAAAAAAATTATAATTAGTAATCAAAAAATCAAAAAAAAAGAATATAATGACTTACCCCGAGAGATGAGATGAGAAAATATATGAAACCAAATTTTTTGAGGGATGGTGGAGGAGAAAAGAAAAAAGGATATGACGGATGAATGAAAATTAGAAACTGTGAAAAATTATTTCATTTAAGAAAATATGTAATGTCATGTTGAACTGGTAAAAGAAAACCAATGAGCCATCCAAAAAAGAGATATTCATTGTAAATTCCAAAAAAAAATGAATATGCAACAAACAAAAATACCAAGCCAGGCAAATAAAGTATACAAAGTGGACATTTGGAGAGTATGAAAACAAAAAATTAAAAGGGTTGTGTGCCAAAATGGTGGAGGGTGATTGGCATAATGACAGGGCGTATGCCGGTTGAATGAATGTTTTTTGATTCAAGGAACGGGAGAGCTGGTGCTGGTTCAGGATCCTCTTATTCACAAAGATCATTCAACTCATCCTTTAAATCAGCTAGGATATTGTGCAGTCTAACACAAGTCATTATCCCATGATTTGCAGTTTTTATTTCCATTTTTTTTTCGAAATTGGATTCTGAGTTCCCAAAGACTAGAAAATCTTCCCTTTAAAATACCAATAGCATGTTCAATCCATACTCTTGATTGGGCAAGGTGATAATTAAAGGTGGTTTTGGGGTCATTTTCTAAGGTTGCACCACAGAAAGCAGGTATAATGTACTTTTCACTTACATATGCTGAGTCTGAAAGGAGGTACTGAGATTTTTCAAAGTATGAGTCAGGACATTGAGAAATATATATTCTTTGGAAAACAGAAGAGTCATGACATGAGCCGGGGCAGGCACTATGAAAAGAATTAAAATTTTTGTTGAAGTCATAGACAAGTTGAATAGCAAAAGAGTATCTACAAAGAAGATAAAAAGTTAGTATATGAAAGATGAGAAATTGGAGAACATTTTGACAAAACTTTTTTTTGCGATCAAATTAATGGTTGCAATCATGAGTAGGCTTTTTACTTGAAGGTATAGTTGTAATACAAAAAAAACTACACATCCTGGGAAGCCTTTGGCTTGCATTAATTGAGAGGATTCAAGTTGCTGTTGTGGAGTTGGGCAAGCAAGTGTTTGAGACTTGAGAGAAAGGATAGCAATCATGCAGTGCTTGGTGTATAATATGACGGTATCATATCCTATGGTAAAGAGATTATCTAAATGTCTTACAGCAGCACCATTTCCATTTGAGCTAAAGTGACATTGTGCAATATCAAGTTGTAAGGCAGGATCACACTGTTTGTTATGGGAATAATTATAGAAGATAGGATGATTGGAGATGAGTTTAGAAAGTTTGAATAAAGAATCAGGAGAGGTTTGAAATGGTTGAGTGAAGCTTAGTTGAGGAATGTTGAGAATGGAGCAGAGATAATATCTGGGATCATGATAAAGATTTGGCCCCTAGGGATGATGTAACACTTTTTGGAAAGATAAGACATATAAGCTAAAGTGTCTTCCAAACCTGAGTCAGAATCAGAGTCAGCGGCTAAAACTAAAGTGATAGCATTCATAGCTGAGTGAAGTTGCATCTTTTTAGAGAGGTGCTTCATTACTGTCAGTAGAAGGTTTAGGTGATGAGTGGGAAATGGGAAGTTGGGATTTGCCACAAAATGAGCAGGTGGGGTGTGTAGATAGAAAAAAATGTTATGTGTTTTCCACCAAAATTAAGTATCATAGAGTGAAGAGACACATAAGGATGAGAAAAAATTTTATGTTTTTGCCACCAAAATTTAGTATCATAAAGTGAGGAAATACTTAAGGATGGCATCAGCAATTATAAGTCATGCAACTTTCTTAAAAATCCATCATAGATGTGATGAGTTTGGCATCAGGAATTAGGAACAGAAATCGGGGTATAAGAGGCAAAATAATTCATTATTGTGGATTCCTTATCCACTAGCCCTGGGCCTAGTGGCTAAGAATGTTCCGCAATTAATAATGTCTCATCCCAGAAAAAAAAATTCCTGATCCCTAATTGCGGATCCCTCAAAATTGATACCCCCTATTATGAGTGCTCCACAGGAAAATGTAATTTTTAAACCTTCTTTTAATACCAGGTCTAAAGCTAAAAAATTGTGCCAGGACATAACTATGGAAGGACAGTCTTACCCTCATCCAGATAAGTTAAGTTTAGAGGAAAAGGAGGCTCTCCTAAAAAAGGTAACTATAAATAAGACATCACCTCCACTTTGGGATCAGCTGTCCCACATGGCCAGGAAAGTTGTCAGCCAGGCTATCTCAGGAGCCCAGTAAATTGTATAATAAATAACTGGAATAATTTAAGGGAATAACACTATGCATTTTATGTAGTTACAATAAAGTATGTTATTGAATAAAGGAATTTAAATATTTTATAAGTAAAAGAATTATTATATTTATTTTATTATTAAGAAATGTTTTATTACATAAAATATATTATATTCTATAACATCATGGCACATTTTTTATGTATTTAATATTTCTAAATTCATAAATTAATTATTTAAAGATTATATTATAAGTGTAATAATAAATTTAACTTATAATGTAATTACAATTTAAATAATAACATTTATATAAACTAAATACAACTTATCATATAATATTATCCATAAATATTGGGCACTTACTTGACCCTTAAGTGTGTAACTAAAGTTACTAAATAAATTAAAATACTTATTTAATATAATAAATTTATATTCTCACTCTAAATAAGTTATTTTATTAAATTAATTAATTTTTTTAAGTAAATTAATATTTTAATTACTTGAAATGGTTAAAAAAATTAATTAATTTTTCTTTATAACTGATTAAAATTGATTACATAATTTTTGGCATAAAAATAATTTTATTTGTTTTAATTAAAGCCTTTAAATCTTATTATAATACTTGTTTAGGATATTTTTCTCACATTTCTCATGATCTTATTCTCATTTAGTTACTCATATTATTAGTTACTTGTGTTGGGATTTTTTGGTGGGAAAATTATTTACTTATTCACGGGTTTAATTTGTTGTTTCAATTTTTCTCTTAAATTGTATAATTGATTCTTTTGATATATTTTGTTTCACACTACAACTATCTTTGTATATACAATTGAAGTGCATCAGTGGTATTCTTAACTATAAAAGGGCTTTGGAATTCCCATTTAGAAAGCATCACTCACATAACAAATATTTTAAATACTTACAAAGCGTTATTTTTATTTCTATTAGTATTACAAAAATCTAGTATAAATATTCAATAAGTACTATAAGGTTGCTTTAAGTCTATTAATAATAACTATTGTTAGCCGCGCAGAGAAGAATTCACTTACTCAATTAAATATTTACAAATAAATCAAAGCTCACTGTTATATCAGTTCTCAATACTTGTTGTTGCATTTCTCATCTTTAATTTAAATATTTTTATAATTTCTTTTCTTTACTATCTTACTAATTTTTGTAATTCTGCCTTTATTTCTTCCTTCCCCTCTTCATTTTTTCCTTCCTTTTCTTCTTCTTCTAGAAAACCTGCCAACACAAGTCCTGAAGCTGGAGGAATCAAATTCTGCCATCATCATGGAGGTGGAAAAGATGAAGAACAATTTCAGGTTGGGATTCCAGCAATTAAATCAAACACTGGAAGAATTGAAGGGAGGACAAAACAGTCAGTCACCCCTAACCCAGGAGGATTGTATTAGTCCTAGGAAAAAGATCTTGGTAGAAAAATGGATGTGGGATTGGCTTCACCAACAATGGGCTAGTCAAAACTGAAACAGAGATCCATATCCTCACCATACAACTTCTAATTACCACTAAAAACCAAAACCAAAGCATCAAAAGCCAGGGATTACTGCCATCCCTTGGTAAGTAAAAGACCTTCTAATATTGTAAATAATACTGATTATTACAATGCAGGTAATTTAATTAATGTAAAATTCTTACAGAAAATTCACGAGGACACAAGAAAATTGGGCTTTGATGTAGATACACCTGATTTATCATTTACAATAACAATAGTAATATTTATAATATTAATACAGTTAAACCTCCATTGCCACCACATATCAGTGAGTTGAGAGCCTCACTAAATAGTGAAGAGGGTTAAAAGGAATATGTTGAGTATTTTAATAGAGATCCAACTGTTCATAAAATTTTTTCAGCATTAAGGAGTAGAATGACTGAGTGTGAGGAAAAAGTAATTAAGATCACTAGTAAAACAGTTTTGTCCTTAACATTGAATATTTCTCAACTGGAAAAAAGAAACAAGGAATTAGAGGAAGAAAACTTGGCTCTAACTCTTAAATATGATTATTTAAGTGATAAACATAGTGAACTTTCAAAAAATTCAGTGAGTTACAAAAACTGTATGAAGCACATTTATTAAAATATGAATCATGAGCAAAATGATCTTTTGCACAAACAAATCAAACTGTCTCTTATTTTTTACAAAGGTTAACTTAATTTGAGATTGAAACTGCTAATCTACAAATGAATCAGGATAATCAAAAATACACACAGTATAATAATAATCCTTTCATTTGAAAAAATTAATCTCAATAATTTCTATTTCCAGAAAAAGTAAAAATATCAGCCTAGTTATCTCCAGGACTGAGGAAGTCTTATGTTTAAAATAAGATAACCTTAGTTATATGAAGCTTATTACTTAAAAATAAGGTTAAAATACTTATATACACTATGCAATATAAGGGGTGGAATCGCTAGCAAGTCCTCAACCTGAACTCAGATGGAACTCAGATAGAACTCAGACTGAACTCATACTGAACCCATACTGAACTCTACTTGAACACCCACCTAAAACTGTTCTTCTGAGTGGTTTTAATCCCTGATTGTATGGTTCCTTTAGCAATAGCTCAATTTGTGTTCAATCTGTGGTGAGTTTGGGTCCAAGGTTGCGGACTCGCTAGCAAGTCAGCCCCCATATTGTGTGGTGATATATGGTTATAATACATATATATATAATTATGACACTATTATATGACTTATAGTAGTTTAAATAGCTTATGCATAGCCTAATAGTACGTATTAAGATGTTAATGGAGTCATAATATACTTATCTTAAGTGATATTAAGTAATTATAGACATACATAAGCTTATATGTATACATAAACCTCATATTCAGTGAAATATGTAGTTATATTATGTATATTTAGGTCTATAAGTGGGTTTTAACCTCTCAATAGCCTATAACCTTTATTTTTCTGCTTATTTTAGGTCATATGGACGTATTCAGTGGACTCACAATGCCTACACAAGCATTTACACCTATTTCAGGCGCATATATCCATTTTGGACAACTTAAGCCATTTCTTGGATGGATTTTCATAGATTTATGGGTTGGGATATGATTATTGGTTTAATATGGATTCTTGGGGATTTTATTGGGGGCTTGGAAAGTTAATTTTGTACCTTTATATGCTTTGAGTTTCATTATATACTCTTTGGATGAGTTATTTTACCTGTTTCTTTATGGTATCCACTTTTATCTGTTTATTCTATTTATGTTATGGGTCTGTGGTATCAATAATTGTGATGGAGGGTCTTTACTGGAGGTCTAAGTGTTGAACCTACTTGAAGTGGACACCATGGGGAGGTTATGGGCCTTCACAGTGCTGCAATTTCTGGGGATAGCAGTGAAATCATCTGGATTGAAGGTCTGTGCACTCCAGTGGATTTTAGTATAAGTAAGGGAGGATTTTGACGGGTTATAGATCATTACTTACTTACTACACTTCAAATAAACATTATAAAACAATTATTATTATATTTAAATATTTTATAAAGCATTCATAAATTGATATTATCTTTATATAAGCTATAACTATATTTTATTATTCTATTTTCCACCACTAGCACGCATAAAACCCAAGTATTGTGAGTTTATATTGAGAATAAATATTTTACTAGTTTTTCACTGAGGTTTAATAACTAAATCATTTAAAAATAAGTGGTAGGACCATTAATATTTACTATAAAATCATACTTAGATACTAGCATACACTGACAAAAAACATCTGGTGAAGGTTTCAAGTCTGAAAGAACAAATGGGATTCACAAATCAATACAAGAGGAAATACAAGATTATTTATCTATAGTAAATTAATTATTTAATTCACCAAGGATTAGTGAGATTAAATCCAATCAGAAGAATTGGCTGAAAATTGACCAGTACCCAGCTTATGATGGGGAAGACAGCTCTGATTGGAAACTTTTTATTCAAATATTTGAAAATTTAAAATTCTCATATAAGTTACCAGATGAAGAAATAACATCAAAACTAATTTCATTATTTGAGGATGTTGCTCTATTATGGGTTGAAGATGTATTAAGTCAGGGTAAAGATTACTCTTGGGCTGAATGGAAAAACTAATTGAACAATTTAGAGGTTCTAAATTTTGACTAATCCAACAAAGATTATATGAAAAAACAAGGTATAATCCATTGAATAGTGACAAAACTATGGTATTTGTAATGAATTTATATAAAGTATTAAAACCCATTGAACCAAATATGGATTTTAACTTATAGAAAGATAAAATAATATATAAATTACCTATATCTATCAGAGAAATGGCTGTAGCCAGAAAAATAATGGTAAATGAATAATCTGAATATATTAATTTTTGTTATGAAATTCTATTAAACCATAAGTGTGAGGCAAGGTACATCACTTATAAACAGAATAATGAACCTGTAAAAGTTCAAAATTCAAAACTACTCCAGGAAAAGCAGAAGAAACCTACTGGACCTGTAGTACCTAAAAAGTATGAGACAAATACTTGTTATAAGTGTAATAAGCCTTGGGATAAAAGTCCCAAAAGTGAGAAAAATATAAATATTTATGAAAATCAGCAAGAATCTGAAAATGAAACAGAAAAAAGTAAAGATTCAAGTGATTATGACATTAATATCTCATATAGTGATGAAAATGAGGTCTGTATGTTGGAAGATGATTTTTCCATCTTTGACATTCCAATATTAAGTATGGACTCAAATGTATTATTATAAAACTTTGAAGATGCTAAGATTTTTAAAGATATGCAAGCCGATAACTTAATAATGACACCTATCACAGTTCCAGCAATAATTTCTGGAGAAACTGTGAATATAGTTTTGAACACAGGAGCTTCTGGTTCTGGTTTTTCTTCATGTACATTACAGAAAGTTGATAGTGATTATGAGTAAAAGCTTGAACCCCTTTGTAGTAAGAATTGGAGAGGTTTGGGGTCAGTACTACACTCTATTGGTAAATACAAAGCTTCTGTTTTTTTTAAAAATAAAAATGGTTATGTTAGAGTAATTTGTGACTTTGTAGTAATGGATAATACTGATTGTGGTGGCTGTTTTATCATATGAAATAAAATTCTGACAAAGTTTAGTGTAAAATAAGACCCTTCTAGTAATAGTTTTACAATTGACATGAATGGTAAAAAAATTTATAATTAATTTATTCAACACAGTTTTGAACATTGAGTCAGTAGCAGAAATTCCTTGCAAAGGGAGAGAAACCAGTGAGATGGAACTTCTGGAAACAGAAATCTCCAAAGCATCATTTGGAACTCAGATGAATGAATCTGAGAGGAAAGATATTTTGGATTTAATTAAGGAATTTCCAATGGCTTTTGCACATGGGACCAATGAACTTGGCCTTGTGAAAGATCATGAAAGGAAAATTAGTTTGACCTGTGAAATGAATAAAATTCTTTCTAGTATTACAAAGAAAAAACACACCCTGCTTCACCAATCAAGAGGAAAGCCATAGAGGATAATATTAAGATGTTGTTAAACATGAATATTATTGAACTGGTAGAAACTACACCAAAATATTGTGTAATATCAAAAGTGCTTATTTTTTATGAAAAAGAAAAGGCCAGACTGTGTGGTGACTATAGAGCATTAAATACAATCAAAGTGGATGATATTTACCTCATATTGAATGTTTATATGCAATGAAATAATGAATATGCATACAAAAATCTAAATTGAACATAAATATTAAAATTTATATTGAATAAAATATTAAAAAAAATTCAGTACAAATTGATTTTATGTTATATTATGTAATTTTTTAAATTGATTTTATTTTATTATATTTTAATACACTCCTTTTATTTAATTAATTGCCTCAAATTAAATCGAATCAAATTGTATTATGTTATATTGTATTTTATTATATTGAGTTGTATTTGGTTATTCATTATATAATTTTATTTTATTTCACTTTATTAAACTCATTTTCAAAAAATATAATAATGATTTATTTTTTTTTATCTCATTTTATAACATTTGAATTTGTCTTTTTTTAATTCTAGCTATTATACTCATCTATCTGTTTTTTATATTAAATTACATTATAATAAGTCTTAATGTTGTTGTGGAAGTCTAGAGTTATGAAAATCAGGATTTAGGGAGATGATTATTGAGATTGGGAAAGCCAATTTAATTTTATAAAGGTTTATATTTAAGAAAACTAGTATATGAAAGGGTTTAAAAAGGGTAATTTTACAAGTAAAGATTAAACAAATAATTGACAGTCAGGAATAGAAAATATAGGTCTAAAGGTGCATATAAATTAAATTCAGGAGTCCTAAGAATCATTGAAAATATTATGGAATTTTTTTTTCTATTTTTCACTATTTTTAATAATTTTATAAAGAATTTTTGATCATTTTTGATTTTTCATAATTTACTTAACTTTGAAAATTTTTTACTAGATGAATAAGGCTGCGCAGACTACAAAAACTAAAAGGAATTATAAAGGAGAATTAGCTCTATTATCTTTAATTTTTCTAGATATTTTAGTGGTATTTTATGGTTCTAATTCAGTCTAGAATTCCATACAAGCCACAGAATGCTCCTGACAAGCTCCATACACACTCCAGCAATCTCCAGACGAGCCTTAGGATTCTCCGGCTAGGGAAAATAGGGCACATGACATACTATGCATATAAAGCCTTTAGACTCGAAATTAGAGACAATACATTGAATACAGACATCAAAACTTTATACAACAACATTCATTATTATTTTACATAACAAATTATAAAATTCTAATACCCTTATAAGTTTAACACTTTACATAACATATTATAAATTCACTAAAAGTCACATTTATTAACTTATAGGGTACCATTTTAAAGGTCTCATCAACAGGGATCTGAATTTAACATCTAAATCTTATAAAGAATGAAAGCTTCATAAAAACATATTATTCAATCATTTAAATAACTTTTCTAAATACAGCTTCACTGTTGTGTTTCTTACCATCATTCTTAAAGAACACTGATTTAACATCTCAAAACCATTAATAACAAATACTTTATCAGTCATTTATATATCAAGTAGAGGTTTTAGATTAGTAATTGAGAACTCTTATTTTACTTAAAGGGACAGGTTTTTCTTCTATTTATCAAACTCCCTTGGATTCTGCTTATAGCAAGGCAACTGTAAGAGTCTTTCTACATTGGTGGCACCCAACATGAGGTTTGAATTCTCTAGCATTTAATCAATATTACTTTGTATCTGGACTATCTTAGTCTGCAAGAGGCTTAATAAAAATTCTTATCTTATATTAGTGGTTTTATCTTATAATTTTGGGAAGTTTTCTGCCACTGGATGTGGTGTTTCTCTTCATGTTAACGCATAGGTCAGAATTGTATCTTGGGATGTGCCCAACTTTAATGGGGAAGAAGTTAAATGGTTTTTGTATTGTTATGAAGCTGCTGTTGCTGTTGATGGGGCTTCACATTTGGACATGTTGAAGTAAGTTAGGCTCTTTATTGAAGATAGAGTGGTGGAATTGGAGGTTATTTAAATAAAGGGTTATAAGAAGTGAGACTGGTTGAAATTTTCAATGGAGATGGTTGATAGATGGGGTATTAGATATACTATGGTAGACCTCAACAAGATTTTCAGTGATTGGAAAGCTAAAGATTGTGTTTCTAATATGGTGGACTTCAAAAGGTTATGTAGGCAGTTTACTGAAGTGGTGGATTATTTGATTCTGATGGAGGAGATTGGCTATGAAAATCAGAAAAAGGATTTTTTTTGGTCAGCGTTTAGTAGTGAAATTAGGATAGATGTTTTGATGGAACTGTCTAGGAAGAAAAAGATGAAGGATATGCAAAATGGAGGACAGAAACTTCCTTCTTTAGAGGTCATCAAAAAATATATTCAGGCATAATTAAAACTCATTGCTTTGGACCAGTATCAAGAATTCTGCACTCAATATGTTAGCAAGATCAGTGAAGTTTTGGTCAAAAATAACAATATTATGGTCAAGGCTCAGTTGGGTCAGCCTGTTGCTAAGGTTGAGGTGGAAGTTAATAATATAATTGTGGATCATTTAGCTGACTTAACTGAGAAGCTCAAAATATTTGTTCAAGAGACTCAGAAGGCCAATATAGCGCCTGTGGCTTCAACATCTACTTCTTCTTCTTATCAATAAACAAGTTATGAGAGGAGGAATTATGGAAATAATGGCAATGGAAACCAGTTTAATTGTGGTTGTGATGGTAATGGTAATGGTAGAGATGGTTATAGATGTGGTTATTCAGAACCTAGGGTATGCTCCTATTTTAATGGGAGGGGGCAAAAAGCAGCAGACTGTTATTTTTGGATAGGGACTTGCAGGCTGGTAGAGTAAAATTTGAAGGAAAGATTTACTAATTCCATGATGGATCTTTCATCAAACCCAGTGACAGGTAACCACCCTTAGATTTAATTAGAAGTAATTTGATGGCTGAAAGGAGAGCCGGATTTGAAGAATTAACTGGTGATGAAGATGATAATATTAAAGGTGGTAAAAAGAATGGCAGTACTGATGGTGGAAAAATAGATAAGGGTAAAGAAAAGAATGTCAGTAAGGCCACTTTCACAACTTCATTTGGTGGATTAGAGTTGGGAATGGTTGCTAAGGTGGATGAAAACTGTATGATTGAAGAATATGATGTTGATGCTTCCAAAAGAGCAGCTGCTACTAAAGCTAAAATTATCATTCAGAGCCAACTAAGGGCTAAACCAGGCAAGGCTGAAATAAAAAAATTAAAAAAAACCTTACACCAAGGACAAAATATATAAAATGAAAAAGGGAATTGTGAATATGGGGCCTACTATTTATTTAAAATTTAATTTAAATGGTGAGCCTATGTCTGTAGAAGAAAAATCTGATTCTGAGGAAGATGTACCAATAGTTTCTCTTCCCAGACCAATTTGATCTGGTCCTACTCCTATAGAAGGGGTAAGGAGAACCAGTGATAGATCTGGATTAGTGAAAGAAGCTGGTGACGGAGCTAGGGTTATAGTAGATGAAGATGTTATTATGGGGGGTGAAGATAGAAATATGGGTCCTCAAGAGGCACCCAGGGCCAAGGTTATCAAACAAAAGTTCAATATGAAAGACCAGTAGTATCTGGTCAAGAAAATTCTGTGGAGACGGTGTTAGGTAGAGTGACTCAACTACAGATTCCTCTAATCTTAATTGAAATATTTAAAAATAGTCCTTCCCTTTCAGAAAAGCAAAAGAAGCATCTGACAAGGAGACGGGTATCTGTAGGAGAGGTGGAGTATATTTTCAAAAATTCTGAGAACTTTGGAGAGGAGGTGGAAACTCATTTTTCTGCTTCTTTAGGATATTTAATGGAAGTCATTAATTTTCCATGGCAGATTTGAAAATTTGGAAATACCCTCCCCTGAATTTTATTGAAGTAAGGGATGAAAGTCACCAAAATTTAGAATGATTCCATAAATTAATAAATTAATAAATAAGATATTCCACACTTACTAGTTTTATAGTAATGAGAATTCCTCAAGCCATAATGCAGATCAAGTCTAGAAACTAAGTTTGGGACTTTCCAAAAGTATAGGCTAGAGGAACCCCATTAAATAAATTAATGTTTTCATGATTACCATTTATAGAGCACAATTGTTGTTGGCCCATTAATTTAATTTAGTAAATTGAAATGAAAGATTTATTTATTAAAAATTCCTGAAAGAATAGTAAATATTTGATGAATTAACAAACACCCATACCTTTTTGATCTATCTAAAGTTTTATTAAATTTATTACCTTGTTTATCCTTTGGATTAGCTTTTTACTTACCTGGAAGGAGAAGCCAAAATCAGTAAAGTTTTGACAACATTCCAAACCTAAATGGATCTTTTGTTTTTTTGGTGATTATTGTGAGAAGAGTTCCAAACTTATTCAATGATTTCATTTCCTAATCCAAAATAAATGATACACTTATGATCTGGAAAGTAAAATCCATGACCTTTTATTTTAGCTGGTGAAGTAATAGGCTTTCCAGTAATAGGATTGATATAAGAAAATATCCCCAAAGTAAGATAATTAACATCAGTTAAATTTGTATGAATATTGTTATTAAAACCAGAATCAGTAATTGTAACATCTGAGAATAATAAATATTCACTGCTAATATCTTCCAATTTGGAGTCACACCATTTTTGTATTCCAACTCTGGTTTCAAGTTCATGATTTTTTCAAAGGCTTTATTGCAGAGTTTTTTAAGTCAAAGATCAAGAAAAGAATTGAAAGATGGTAATGAGTCCCATTTTCTAAAATATTTATCTTTTTAAGCTTTAAATATATTTTTCAGCAAAGAATAGATGCCTGTATAACTAAAATGAGTAAATTTTTTATTCATTAAAAATATTACACTTATCAAGAGCATATCCTTTAATAAAATCTGGTCTCCATCCAAAAACAAACATGATACCTCCTAAAATATTCTTATTTTTAATTGGTAACTGAACCAAATCCATTTGCTTGTGTTGTTATGAGATTGGATAGTTGATTAAAATATTCATCTTTTGAATCATCGAAAGAATGATTTTTGTAAATAAATTTAGGCTTGAAAGAATTACTGACTACTGCCTTAACTCCATCACCTCCTAATTAAGTTATATATTTGACTTGCTCAGGTGAATTCTTGGGGTATTTATTTTTTTTTGTTAACTTTAGTTTTATAATGTCTGATTTTTGATATGTGGCCAAATAAACTATTTAAATGTATTTTACTTTTTCAATTTTTTTATTCTGATAAGATCAATCATCTTTTTTTATTTGAAGTTTTTTATGAAGATTGAAATAAGGTAGATAATGATGTTGATAATAATGATGATAAAGATGAAGATAGAGGTGTAAGGCTTAATTCAGAAGAAACAGACATATTTTTTTCTATATTTTTTTTATTTGTCATAAAAAATACTTAAAGTTAATTGAAAACTTTCAAAAAACTCATATAGTTTAATATACCACATGACACTCAAAGCAAAAATACCTCAATTACACCACTATTCCAGCCTAACTCCTAGGAATATGCAAAAAGCAATATTGAAAAGATTACATTCTATTTTTTTCTCAAATTAGCTGCGCTGTTCAAAATATAAAGTATCCTAAATTTAAATATGCTTGTACTTTTCAAACATAAGTAATCTATGCCCGCTATAGTGCTAAAGTCAAGGAACTATTCAAAAGGGGTAATTATGGTTCTGACTGTAATTAGGAGGTCTGGGAAGTAGGAACAGGAAAGAAGGATTATAAGGTTAGATTATTTATTAATTGGGTACTCCAGTGGATTAAATGGGTATGTGAGTAATATGGTGGCTGGTTGGTTAATGGGTCAGTGCAAGAAGGAATAGGATATTTAAAGGTGGATACTTTGGTTCAACTTTCTCAAGAATTAATTTATAAAATATGTTTGTGATAGTAGTTAAACTCTTGTTAGGCTATCATTATATTTGTCCCTTTATTTCTTAATAATCAATTCTATTAAAATTCTAAATACTCAAATCTTCCATTTGATTATTAAGTTACAACCCTTTGTGAGATTACCAAAATATTTAGTGTTCCTACATTACACATTAAAATATTCTTCAAAGAATAATAGAAACCAGTCTAGTTACTCAGTTCTATCTTTGAATCACTTCCTCAAAGTAATCCACTGTAATTTGAAGTTGTAGTCCCCCTCATCCTTTTATCTCAATTACTTTGGGATCATCCTCAACCTTGTGCATAGGTGGACTAGTGAAAGTATAATTTAATTCTCTGTAGCTCTCATTCTTTTTACTAATATGACTTACAGGTGCTAAATATAAATGGTGCCTGTTCAATGCACTCCTCCTCTCAATGGCGCTACTACTAGAGCTCACACTAGGGATAGGCCGACCTCCTTATGTCCTATTTCTTGAACTCACTCCCTCCAACCTCTTGATGTAAGGGAGTGCAAAAATTCAATTCAATGTGTAGAAGACATCCTTCAGGATTTTGAGGATTCCAATTAAGAAGATGAAGGTGAGGATACTATGCATAAGTCACCATCAGCCCAGGCTGCCAGACCTTTGGGCCAATATTCAAGCCCTGGCCAAAATTCTTCATTGGAGGACTTTATGAAACTCCTGGTTAAAACTCTCACTAATCCTGCTATATCTGAAGGATCTTAATTCAAAACTCCTTTGATGGAAAGCATCCTGACAGATTGCATCCCTTCTTGCAGACATGCAAGCTACTAATCCACAATGACCCTAAAACCTTTAGTATGGATTACTACAAGGTTATTTATGCCTCTTCTTACTTATCAGGAAAGGAATCATGGTGGTCCAAGTCTTATCTACTCATGATTTCTTCAAGCAAACCTCACTTCCTCATTAATAATTGGGAAAAGTTCAAGGATCAACTTTTTATGTTTTTTGGTGACCCCAATGAAACCGACAACACAGAGATTGAACTTGATTTCCTTTGCATGAGCAATAATGGTAAAGCTTCTGAGTATATTTAAAATTTCAGGGCTTTACAAACTTGAGTTAGTTGAAATGATGCTTCCCTCAAATATCATTTCAAAAAGGGACTTCCTTTGAGGATTCTGGACCAATTAAAGCTTCAAGGGAGTAAAAAGGAGATTTTGACGGACTTTATGGATAAAACCCATGAACTTGACAGTGCCCATTAAGGAAAACTTCAACAAAGGTGTCACGCATAAAAATCTCATGGTTCAAATTTCAAATCTGGGTCTCCTTGGAACAATAATTCCTAACCAACCTGATTGACCCAATACAAAACCAGTCACAAGGGAAAGGAAAATTTTAAACCTAAAAGCTCTACTCCAGGCAATATCAGTAAGGTATTGGACCCAAAAGAAAAATAAAAGAAGCTGAAAGAAAAGACAGGCAGAAAATGGTTTATGTATGTATTGTGGGGGTAAACTCAAGTTGAAAGATTGTGCGAAATTGAAGGAAAGGGAAGGTAAAATCTCAAAGTCAAAAAACTCGAGAATAGTTTACTTGTGTGCAAAGAAAAATATTTTATTTCTCCTAGTGAAAAGAGTCTTAATGTCTTAAGGACTGAAGTTTCCATTAACCATTTGAGATATATTCTTTTTAAGGAGGATATACCCTTCAGTTGTCTCATTGACTCTGGAGCTTCAATTTCATTTATCAGTTTATATTCTTCCAAAAAACTTAAGCTGACATTTTTAGATACTTATTGAATTCCAATTTATTTGGTCAAATCAGAGGAACCCAAGTATTGGGTTAATAAGAAAGTTATATGGGTTTTCAACTTTCCAAATATTCCTTCCTTTGAGTGGGACTTGAAAGTCTTGGATGCCCCAAGAATGGACAATACCATTCTTGGCCATAACTTTTTAATGCATTGGAGTCCTGAAATTCATTGATCAGAGGGATTTATCACCCCTTGTTCTAAGTATATTTCTGAGTCTTCAATGTGGGTAAACAGGGAGTTAAACAACCTTTCTGATCACGTCCTACTAGAGGACATATCTCTTCCAGATGATTTTCAACCATCTGATTTTTCTCTAAATGAGCATTTGGCTAACCTTTCTAGCTTGGTTACTTCACTCAAAGAGCTTTTCAATAGCCTTGAGGTTAACAATACCTGATTTTTAATATCAGGTCTACCCTCAACAGACACCTTGGATGATAAAGAGAATGAAAAAATAGATATTGAAGCCATTAAATTGACTCTACCAGAAGTCTATCATAACTTCCTCAAAGTATTTTCAGTCTTTAAAGCAGACAAGCTATCACCTTGTCAACCCTAAAATAGTTAGTAGGTCCAGTACCTTTGGCAGGTCCGGTCTACTCCCTATCAAAGGATGAATCTCAAGTTCTTTGAGACTACATTGCAGAGAATGTGGCAAAAGGTTTCATTCTAGCCAGTAAATCCCCAACCAGCTCTCCAGTTCTTTTTTTCAAGAAAGAAGATGGAAGTCTTAGGTTGTGCATTGATTATAGAAAACTCAAAGCAGTGACTAAGAAGAATGCATATCCAGTTCCTCCTATGTCTTTACTTCTTATTTTGTTTAGTGGTGCTAATTTCTTTTCCAAAATTGATCTAAGAGACGCTTACAACCTTTTATGGATTTCTGAAGGCCATGAACCTTTAACAGAAATGCACACTAGATTGGTAGTTTTGAATATTTAGTTATGCCTTTTAGGTTATTTAACGCACCCTCAACTTTTCAAACTTTTTTCAATGATATCTTTCATGATGTTTTTGAACAATTTTTCCTTGTCTATTTAGATTATATTTTAATTTTTTTGAAGACCCTTGAGGAACATATTGAACATTTCCAAAAGGTTCTCAATTGTCTTTGAGTACATGGGCTCTATGCCAAGCACACTAAGTGAAAAATCCACCTAAACTCTATTGACTTTTTAGGTTTCACATTATCCACTTATGGCTTTGTCATGGATGATAGAAAAGTTAATAATATATTGGAATGGCTGGAGCTGAAATCTGTCAAATCCTTACAAGAGTTTTTAGGTTTTGCAAATTTCTATAGAAGATTTATTAAAGATTACTCTAAATTTATCACACATCTCACTTCTCTTCTTAGAAAAGATATTCCATTTGTTTTCACTGATAAAGCATGTAAGGAATTTGAAGCATTGAAGTCTGTGTTCACCACAGCTCCAATTCTTCAACATTTCGATCATTCTGCTTTGACAATTGTTGAGACAGATGCTAGTGATTACGCTATTGCAGGGGTTATATTCCAATTAAATCCTGAAACAAAATTGTTTCATCCTGTTGCATTCAAATCATGCAAATTGATTGCAGCAGAGTTAAATTACAAAATTCATGATAAAGATTTACTTGCTATTATTCATTGTCTGAAAAAATGGCCTTCTTTTCTTCTCAGCCTTAATAGTTCTTTTCAAATATTAGCAGTTCATAATGCTTTAAAATATTTTATGTCTTCAAAAGTCTTGAATAGATGTAAAGCCAAAAGGGCTGAATTCTTATCTGAATTTTCTTTTACTATTACCTATTTCCCAGGGAAAAATTACATAGTTCCAGACACATTATCAAGTTGGGACAATGTTTACCCAGAGCAGGCATAGGCATTCTCTAACAAGAAACCAGAAAAATTCAAATCAATTCTCAATGAATCAATTTTAACAACTCATCAACTCAATACAATGACAACTTAAACAATTCAAAATCCACTATCCAACATTCAAGAAGCTCAAGTAAAAGATGATTATTGTGTGGGGATTAAAAACAAATTACTCTTGAGGTAAGAGGCCAAAAAATTCAGTATTGAATCAGGTCTATCAGTTTTCAAAGTTAGAGTAGTCATCCCTGATGATAAGAATATAAAATTATGGATTTTCAATAGTAGGCATGATTCTCTATTAGAGGGCTGTTTTGGGGTTGACAAAAACTACCAGTTAATAGCAAGGGACTTCTTCTGGCCAGGAATGACTAGAGAAATCAAGGTCTATATTATAGCCTATTATGAATGTAATAGGAACAAGGTACCTTAACATAGGAAGCATGGGTTGCTTCAACCACTTTGGACTCCCTCTAAACCTGGGGAATCAATTTTGATGGATTTCATTTCTCAATTACCTCTATCAGATAATTTTGATAGTATATTAGTTATAGTCAATAGATTTTCTAAAATGTCTATTTTCATTAAAACTTTTACTACTGGGACAGAAGAGTATTTAGCAAAATTATTTCTAGAACACGTATTTTCTAAACATAGATTACCCAATGATATTATTTCAGATAGGGGTTCTTTGTTTATTTCTACTTTCTAGACTTAATTATGTTAACAATTAAATATTGCAAGGAATCTTT
The DNA here is from genome assembly GCA_030280995.1 of Hemileia vastatrix. Taxonomy (NCBI): domain Eukaryota; kingdom Fungi; phylum Basidiomycota; class Pucciniomycetes; order Pucciniales; family Zaghouaniaceae; genus Hemileia; species Hemileia vastatrix. Next base: position 26,023,431 of record JASXTE010000009.1, on the reverse strand, counting down.
CTACTGCTTATCACCCTGAAACCAATAGGCAAACAGAAAGAGTCAATCAAATCTTTGAACAATATCTTCGAATGTATGTTAATTTTCAACAAGACCATTGGACTGCATGGTTACCATTGGCCAAATCTGCTTATAATTACTTGACACATTCTTCAACAAAACAATCTCCCTTAGAAACTATCTATGGATGAAATCCTTGATTCAATCTTATTCATGTAGGAATAAATTATCCTGCTGAACATTATCTTTGAAAAATTTTGCGAATTCAAGGCGAAATTTAATCTAACTTAGGAGTGGCAAATCAATTGTATAAGGAACAGGCCAACGAATATTGAAAATATTCTCCACTCTTTAAACCAGGCGACCAAGTATGGCTTAATGCAAAAAATATTTGTACAGCTTGACCATCTAGGAAACTATCTGAGAAGAGTTTGGGTCCATTTGAAATTGATGCTGAGTTCTCAAAAATGCATTTTGACTCAAGCTACCTTCAAAGTGGCAATCAATTCATCCTGTATTCATGTATCTCTCTTTGAACTGGCTTGAGAAATATACCCAGGAAAGAACCATCCTCCTCCAGAACAAGTCAAAGTAGAAGATCATCTAGAGTGAGAAGTAAGAATGATTCATGATTAAAAAAGGCCCAAAAGGAAACTTCAATACCTTGTGGAATGGGAAGGCTACCTTGATGATACGAATAAAACATCTTGGGAACCATCCATTAACGTTTCTAATGCTCCTGAACTTATCAAATCTTTTCACTTAAAATATCCATCAAAAACTAAACCTTAAATTCTTTTGTTCTTTCTTTTTTTTTTCTGTTTCATTTCATTTCATTTCTTCTCTCATTTCTTTTCCTTTCTAAAAACTTAAAGCTTAAATCCATAAAATATCTTTCAAAAAAAAATTAAAAAACTTCATAATCATTTAAATCTTAAATTCTTTATCTATTCTTTTTTAAATTTCTAATTTCTGTATATTTCTTTAAAACTAAATTTGAAGCTTTAAAATATAATAAAATAACATAAAATAAAATAAAAATAAAAATAAAATAATTAAAAAATATATTTTTCTTTCCTCTTTCTCTTTCTTCTAAAACTTATTTGCATATTATATTCTTTTCTAAAATTCTTTTCTTTATTTCTTTTCCTCCACACTCAAACTCTTTTATTTTCATTTCTTTTCCGTTTCCTCAAAACTCAAACCATCAAAACATTCAAAAAATCAAAATAATTTTCTTCAACAATCAATCTTGAATCAAATTTCTTTAAAATCTAACTTTCCTTTATTTTTTCTATCTAAATTTTCTCTCTTATAATATTTCTTTTCATTTTTTTCTCTCTAAATTTTCTCTCTTAAAAACACAAATTTTCTTTTTATTCATCTTTTTATTTTCTTCTCTTTACATAATAAATTAAAAAAAATTAAAACAAACAACAAAATAAAACATTATCCAAGAATAAAAAACTATATGCAAACAATAATATATTTTCCTTTTTCTTTTCTTTTAATTTCTTCTTTTTTTCTTTACATTATCTTTTCTTCTAACTTTCTTTGAATCAATTCCTTCATCTTCTCCATGACTTGTCAAATTCCCTTTTGACTCTTCTCAAAAACCTTATCACCTTCTGAAAATACCACCTCCCCAATGTCCAATAACTCTTTGGAAATATCATACAATGCCAAATCTACAATCTTCCCAACCTCATTGCATAAGCCCTTGACAAATAACATTCAAAAAGTGTGGTGTGGTTTCTTGGACCATATCTGATCCAAGGCTTTGACCATCAAGTTGGTGTCATTGGCACTTGATGGATTATTTTCAGCTGGCCAATCAACCTCAGCAGAAATTTCAGGGACTGGCCCGCTGTTTGACACTATGGGAATCTCCTCCGTGGTCTCCACCCCCTAAACAACAACAAAAAAAGAGATAATCAGCTACCATTTAAGTGATAAAATTAAATTAAATCACACTTACCCTGAATTCAGGATCAACTTTGAGGAATAAGGGCTTCTTCTCCACCACCTCTACCTCTTCTTCATCATCATCCTCAATGATTAGTCAATGTCTCTTCAACGTGGAAGCCTCCTCCATCTTTTTTTGCTCTGAAGAACCTGCAACAACCTCTTCCACTTTGTCCTCTATTATTTTTTGCTTCCCTGAGGCTATCTCCATAGCCCAGTCAACTATCTATAACCTCTCCTCCTGACTAAGCCCCTCCAACTGATCCACAAACAAATCACTAGTGGTAGGCATCTCCCATATGTCTTTGAAAATGGCCTTTAAGTCAGCAATTGACCAAAATTTAGTGGAGGTAAATGGCTTGGAGTTATCATTGAGGGTCAATGCGTTAAAAGTCACTTGACACCATTGAAAAAACTGGCACTTCTTGCAAGGACCTTGAGACACCATACTTTCCACACAGAATAGGTCTGTGGCCACACAGGCTGTGCAAGGAGTCTTGAATTGCCTAGTGGGGAGCCCCCCCCCATCAGCTTGAGGGTGAGGAGGTGCAGGGGTTGTATCTGTATGTTCAGGCATTATAATTTAAATGAATAAATTAAAAAAATTTTTTTATAAATATATATATATATATACAAGAGGGAGATGAAAGTAAAAGGTGAATAATGAAGTGTTCTCATGCTTAACAAAGTTTGCATTTTATACCCGGGCATATTTCACATGCCATGTGACACTTAAAGCAAAATTACCTCAATTAAACCACTATTCTAGCCTTACTCCTAGCAATACACAAAAAGCAATATTGAAAAGATTAAATTCTATTGTGTTCTCAAATTAGCTGCACCATTCAAAATATAAAGTATCCTAAATTTAAATCCACTTGTACTTTTAAAACATAAGAAATCTATGCGCGCTATAGCTCTAAAGTCAAGGCACTATTCAAAAGGGGTAATTATGGATATGAGGGTAATTAGGAGGTCTGGGAAGTAGGAACAGGAAAGAAGGATTATAAGGTTAGATTAATTAGTAATTGGGAACTCTGGTGGATTATATGGGTCCATGAGTAAAATGGTGGCTGGTTGGTTAATGGGTCAGTGCGAGGAAGAATAGGATATTTAAAGGTGGATACTTTGGTTCAACTTTCTCAAGAATTAAATTATAAAATATATTTGTGATAGTAGTTAAACTCTTGTTAGGCTATCATTATATTTGTCCCTTTATTTCTTAATAATCAATTCTATTAAAACTCTGAATACTCAAATCTTCCATTTGATTATTAAGTTGCAACCCTTTGTGAGATTACCAAAATGGTTAGTGTTCCTACATTATACATTAAACTATTCCTCAAAGAATATTAGGAACCAGTCTAGGTACTCAGTTTTATCTTTGAATCACTTCCCTGAAGTATTCCTCTGTGCTTCAAAGTTGTATTCCCCTTCATCCTTTTATCTCACTTACTTAGGGATCATCCTCAACCCTGTGTGTAGGTTTTTTGGTGACAGACACTAACAATTTCCTGAAAAAAACTAATAAACATTACTATTACTGCAATTGAAACTGAGGAATTTTTTTTAAAAAATCTGTAAAAAAATTAATAAATAATCTAATACATAAATGATAGGTTTTTTATGCAGATAAATGTGGATGTGAAAGGGTAGGTTGTAGATAAGGGGGGGTGGGGTTGGAGAGGTGTGATGGTGAAGAGGTGGGGGGGGGGAGCCTGAAGGAAAAAAGATCAAATTTTGATATATGGCATGAATAAGTAGCAGCAGGTAAAGAAGGTCAACCACACAAGCCAATAATGAAACTAATTTTAAGCATAAAAACATGAAGCCAGTATATTTTGCATTGTAAAAATTCATGATACCATATATGAGTTGGATAATCTATTTCTCACATCATGACGAAACTGAAAGAATACCAACAATCAAAATCCTTCAGAGCCCTAACCCCTAAAATTAAATATAAGAGATTCAAACATGATGAGGAAGTGTCCAAATCATTCTTTGGGCTTTAGTGTCTCAATTTTTTTCCCCAAATGCTTCAATAAAAATATGGTGAAGTAAGGCCTGATTATACAAAACTCTGCCAGGAAACTAGAGCCATTATATAAAATAAAATAAACTCATCCAGAAAGTGAAGCTTCCTGGCTAAAGTTTCTGAAGAAAGGGAGGTGGGGGGGTATAAAATAACCCATCTAGGCATCTTTTCTTGCCAGCTACAGTTTCTGAGGTGAGGAAGGTGGGGGAGAGGTGGGGGGTGTTTTAGAGAGAGAGTTCTATAATACTGTGCTAAAGGAACCATCTAAGATGGGTTGGTTCTCCTTTATAAAACTAATATTTCAAAAAGAAGTGCCTTCCACTCTAATTAATTTAAAGACAGTGAGAACAGATATGTAAGATTTGGTGAGAGAAAGAGGAGTAGAAAGACAGATATATAAGAATATAAAGAAGGTTTTAATATATCTTAACATAAGTAATCTTGCTGATGGCTAGATATATTCTCTGTAAGATCTAGTATTCTCAATCACTTCAAATTTGAAGTGCTTCTCTCTAAAAAATATCCTTACTGTAGTTGTAAAATAACTCTACAGAACTGCTTCTGGCTTTGCACACCTTGTTATGCACACAAAAGATATATATAAGATGTATTCTTCTAAAGCTCCTATCCTACTACTATAGTGTTGTTCTTATTTTATTCTATCAAAAATAATTACTATATTCTTTTCTCTCCTTTATCAAAGAGTTTGTTCTCTCTTATATACCCTATATGATCAGCACCCTTCCAATATTCTCTCATCCCCTACTAGTTCTCCTGAAAATTTTCAATGCTAGTATAGGTATGTCAAAAGGTAAACTAGTCATCTCAGTAATCTAGTTACAGTATTAGCATAATTCTTTTCTAATAGCTTCTGAAAAATTTATGCAAAAGTTAACTATTAGTGCCTTACACAACACCTATCCTTACATACCCTACACTTCCTGAGAATCCTGACAGCATGATATGTACTTTACCACCTTTTGTAATTACTATGGCAAACATGCGCTCTCCATGTGAGTATACACTAATCATGAATCCCTCAGCGCTCAGTAAGTAACCTTCCCTAATTAGAGTCTTACCTTTTTTGCTTTCTTATCATTCAGCACTGATTATTTTCTCTTTGTCAACTCATATATTATGCTGGTACCATTTTTGATCATCTTTGCATGTTTCTAGACTTCCTGTGATAGATACCCATGGACTATGTTTATGTACCATTGCACCTATCTTGAGGTGAAACCTGTACCATCACTTGATGCTAGTTCCTAAACCAATACTATGACTTTAGAACTAGCCATGTTTTCCTTAATTTCATACCATACTCTTGTCTCATAGTCTAGTATTTATTTTTCTCTAGCTTCTACTTTCTGTGGCATGTATACCCATATCACACTAAAAAAACTGTGTACAGAGAGTCTAACTTTTCTGCGCTTTTGAAGACCCCTTTGTTGCACTTTTGTGCCTATCCTTTATAGCAACCCTTTATATTTCTTACTGTGAGCTGAGGCATTTTCTGTCCTGCTGCAAGATGTGTACCACGGCATAAAGTACTACTTTGGGACACCAAGAAGGGGGGAAAGGGGAATGATGGAGAGAAAGAAAAAGAGAAGAGAGAAAAAAAATAGTCTAACCTGGAAAACCAAAAAAAGCACTTACAGGAAAAAAAAATAGCAAGTATAAAAAAAGGACAAAAAAAGACTTATCTGGAGAGATGAGATGAGAAAAAGTGAATTAAAAATAATTGAGTGATGTTTGAGGAGAGGAGGAACTGGATATGAGGCATCAATGAAAAAAAAGAAAGAGAGAAAATTTATGTGATTGCAGAAAATATGCAACTTCGTGTTGAGCTGATTAAGTGAAACAAATGAGATGTCAAAAAAAAGAGACTTCACAGAAAATTCAAAATAATAGTAAATATGCAAAAAAAAACAACAACATCACAAGTGAATAAAACAGAGAAATAGAAAATTTGGAGAGAATGAAAAAAAATTAAAAGGGCTCACCAGATAAAAAATTTGTGCACTTGATAGAAGGTGCCAATCCCTATATTTAATTTGATTGAGTTTTAGCTCAGCCATAATTATTCTGAGAAAACTTTTCACTGAACACTGAGAATGCCAGCTTTCCTGGCATCAAATATGAGTTTTTCCTGAATCACAAATGGATTGAGGGGTTGGCACCCAGTATCAGGTGATGGCTGTTTTTTTGTGGTGGTTATGTTAAGAAATGGTGGAGTGTTATTGGAATAATGATGGAATGTATTTCAGTGGAAAGTAAGTTTTGTGAGTCAAAGGTGGGGGATTTGCTGGGGGCTCTGAATCCTCTTCTTCATAAAGATCTTACCACTCAAACTTGAAATTAGGTATAATGTTATGGTGTATTACACAAGTCATTATTCAATTATTTGCATTTTTGATGTTCAATTTATTTTGAAATTGGATTCTAAGCTCCCAGAAACTAGAAAAGCTTCCCTTTAAAATCCCAATAGCATGTTAAATTTGTACTCTTGATTGTAAAAGGTGATAATTAAAGGTTGTGTTTGGGTCATTTTCTAAAGTTGCACCTCATATAGAAGGTATAATGTACTTTCCACTTGCATATGCTTAATAAGAAAGAAGGTGTATTGCAAGTTTCTGCCTAGTAGAGAGGTGCTTTATTGCTTTTGGTTGAAGGTTTATGTTATGGGGGAAGCAGAAATTTGCCAGCAAACGAGAAGGGGGGGTGTAGATATAGAAAAAAATCTCAAGTTTTTGTCACAAACCTTAAGTTGCCTAGAGTGAACAGAGACATAAATATGGCATCTTCAATTATATGTCACATGACTATCTTACAAATCAATCATGAAGGTGATGAGTTTGGGATCAGGAATTTGGAATGGAAATTGGGGTATAAGAGGCAGGAGAATGAGTTATTGTGGATTCCTTGCTCACTAGCCCTGAAGCAAGTAGATAAGAATCTTCAGCAATTACTAATGTTGGATTCAGGAAAAGAAAATTCCTGATCCCTAATTGTGGATCCCGTAACATTGATACCCCCTATTATCATAATTTTGTTATATAATTTTATTATTCAATATAATATTAATTTGAATACATAATATGCACAATTTTACTCCCTCTTTCATGTTCAATAAATTAACATAAAATTTACTGGACTCCTGGTGCAGCCTGGATGAAATTTAGCTTGTGGGGCCACAGTAGTAACATTAAAATACTTGTCTTATTATTTTTTCTTTCATATTTATTATTTAATCCCCATGTATTAACAAGAGACAAGGTTAATCAAATCAAGGAATTTTCAAGAAGTAACTGATTACAAAAGTCTAGATGATAAAGAATCAACCCCTCCTAGAAAATAACTCATGAAAAAGATATTCTTCCAGGTTGTGGCTCCATTCACAATTAAACAATAAAAAAATTTATAAATTGAGATATATTATTTAGATATAGAGAGATATAAGGTTTCAAATCAAAGAGAAGAAAATAAAAAATTTAAAATTCAAACTTTTCATCATTTTTTTTCTAACTAAACTATTGATATATAATAATCTAGATACTACACCCTCCATCGTACCACAGGGGGAAAAAACCCTGAACTAGATGTCAAGTTCAGTTTTTGGTCACAGGGCACACTTCTGGGTCTGTTTTATGGAGTAACCCTGTTTTAAAACATTCAGAGTGACCCTTATTGTGCCCAAATTTTTTTTTCTGATGTTGGCATCCCTCTTTCTGGTGCCTTTTTCCCCACTTCTCTAATCCACAGTAAATTTTGAGCTTCATATGTAAATTTCCTCCATCTTGAACTCTACTTTTAACACCATCTCATACACTCCTCATTTACCTTTTCTTGTTTCTTCCCATACTTTCTTTCTATCTAAATACTGTCATCCCTTCCAATATCCATCACCGTAAAATGTTCATTCACCATTACACTTTCATACATGGGTTCTAGCAAGTATTCTGCTTGATGGTGATAAGTGAGAAGTGTGGATGATGCATTTATCCCCTATAACCTTCATTTTAGATGAAAGCTATCACTATGAAATATAGGGGGTGGACTTGCTAGTAAGTCCCAAACCTGAACTCAGATGGAACTCAGATGGAACTCAGATGAAACTCAGACTAAGCTCATACTGAACCCATACTGAACTGTACTTGAAAACCCACCTAAAACTGTTCTGCTGAGTGGTATTCATCCCTGATTGTATAGTTCATTTGTCAATAGCTCAATGTATGTTCAATTTGTGATGAGTTTGGGTCCAAGGTTGCAGACTTTCTAGCAAGTCCCCTCAATATTGTGTGGTGTATGGCACCTCATTAATCTCTCCTTTCTAACCTCCTTTTCTTCTCTCTCAAAACTACCACCTCCCCCTCTTTCCACCACTACCAACATCTCCTCCTCCTCTTGCTGTAGAAAGACTCTTACAGTTGCCTTTCTGTAAGCAGAATTAAAGGGAGTTAGACAAGCCTAAGAAAACCCTTTACCTTTAAGTAGATAAGAGCTCAAAATCAACTAAGCTCAAAGGTATACTTGATAATAAAATTACTTGATGACTGGTTATTTTTAATGGTTTTGAGAGGTGTAATCTGTGTTTTTTAAGTTAAGATTAAGAAATACAACAATAAAGTTGGACTGAGAAAAGTTATTTAAATGATTGAATTGAAATTTTTTATGAAAATGTGTTAAATTTTAGTCCCTGGAGTTGAGACCTTTCCAATGATACCCTATAAGTATATATTTATTTGTTGTAGTGTAATATTTATGAAGTGTTATATAAAAATGTTATATTTATAAGTGTATTACAAGTTGTAAAGTATTATGTTGTATTATTTCTAGATGATTATTCCTAATTTTAAGTCTACAGCCCTTATATGCATAGTCTAGTCATATGCCCCTCTTTCCCTTCCAAAGTTTGTAAGGAGATTGTCCAGACTTCTGGACTAAGTTAGAACCTTAAAACTTTAATAAAGCTATAGATGATAGTTTTATATCTGGAGAACACCTCGTTAAATTTTGGTAAACTTTTCAAGCCTATTCACTAAGATAAAAATTATCAAAGATAAGTAAAATATTAGATATCAAAAATAAACAAAAATACTTTATAAAATATTTAAATGTATAAGAAAATTAGTAAAAACTCTCCAAAAGTCTCCAAAGGTTCTTGAGACTCACAGCTTTACTTTCCAAGAACTTTTAAGCTTGTAGCTGTGTTACTATTCTGTTAAATAAATATTTTATATTGACTAAATTTTTAGGCCAATTTTTGTCATAAAACCAACCATTTTCTTTATAATAAGATTATCTTAAATTAGAATATAACTTCCAATATCCATAATAAGCAACTCAAAAATTAATTTAAAGAAACTTAAAGCTCCACACTAAGCCTTTAGACTTCCACATTCTCCCTCCAAAGAAGAATGTCCCCATTCTTGAATTTTCATGATTGATTGATCACATATTCATCTTCTCTCATCCTCTTCAACAATTTTAATAATCATCATTTCTTCAAAGGATTAAGCTGTTCCATAAAGACTTTGTTCCAGATATCAGTTTTCTTGCTTAAATTCTAATCCTGGCCTTCCTGGAAGAACTGCCTGGGATCTCTGAGGGCTGAAAAAAGATTATTGTATTTCTCCAATAATTCCTTTCAGAACCAACGTCTACACAGGCCCAGAAGCTTTACCTGAATATAATATACCCAAAAAGAGATTATCAAAAATTTCAGCATTCTTATGAAACATTAAGACCAAAACAGCTTCATCCAAAAACCATTCCTGATCCTGTGCTACCACACCCTTTTCAAGATCCTAATCCCATTATGCCGGTTTCTCCTTTCAGTTTTTCTGAAACTTAATTTCCTGGCTCCAAATGTTTATCCATTATTTAATATCCACAATCCATCATTTTTACCTTTAATCTATTAAAATTACCAATACTGATGATTTTAGCTAGGTAAAAAGTTATTATATTAATAATTATCCAAAATTTTGTAGATATTTCATTTTAGACTTTTGTGATGATATAAAGAGAAAATTTTAAACTTATTTTCAAGAAACTCCAGCCAATAATAATGAAGATATTATGAAGAGAAGATTGTTTATGCAAATTTTTGATGCTGATGTAGAAATATGTCAAAGGGATTCATTGTTTTTATTTTTTTCTCTTCTTTTAAAAATTTGTTTCTTTAGTGCTGTTGAAAAGGTTGTCTAGTTGATCATATTTTATATCTGAATTTTATTGATATAGACCAAAATAAACCATATTTGCCTTGTGATGATTCTACTACTTATAGAAATGGTTAAATCACCTCAGACTCCCCTCTACCAGTCTCTTTATGGAAAAGCATGAGAGAGTAGCTTCTACAACTTCTGGGCTGAATACTTTGATTCAACTCCTGCCATAAGGTCCTCCAAGCTTCCTCCAATATAGCCTAATATGAGGCACACTACAATTCCAACTACATAATCTACCTTCAAAGATTCAGAAGCACAACATTCAAATAAATTTTCAACTTTTTAAACTGCTCTGAAACTGTCAGAATTTTTTAATATTTAGCCAGACTTTCTAAGCACCTATATTTTCAGCCTTTCAGTGCATCCCATATTTGCACCCTATTATCCAACACCTCTATACTCTCCATAGTTCAGGGTAAGCTATGTCCAAATTTACAATCCCTTCCAATGACCTTTTAAACTTCCTAATTTAAATTAACCATAATAATTTTTTCACCTTTTATGACATCATAATTACCTAAAGTTTAGCTGCACCCCATCCACCAATAATTGAGTTTTCCTAATGAGTGATATTCAGGTTGAGTATTGATGAGCCAGTGATAAATTAAAAAGATTGAATTTAATATCCAAATAGATTGAAATTTCCAGTTTAAAGTCTTGGGGGACCAAAAATTTAATTGATTTCAAGTTTATAGTCTTGGTAGACTAGCCTTCTGTAAATCCCTAGTTAAATTTTCAAAATAATGAATGACTTTCCAGTTTATGGTCATGGGGGACCAAAGAATGATGACTTGCTAGTTTAAGGTCATGGTGAACCCCAACTAGAACATTCCAGTAGAAGTTCATGGTGGACCCAACATTCAATTTATCTCCAACATCCCTACTACAATTTTAAGCCCAAATTTTTCCACCAGTCCTTTCTCCCATTTCCAACTTTTCATCCAGTGGTCTTTTCCAATACTAATTTTAAAACTTTTTCAAGATGCAGCCAACCAACCTTTCTGCTTCTCCAGCTCATGCTTGAAACTATTGGTCCTTCACCCATAGAGACCATGTTTTCAATTTCAACTGGAAAAAGCACACCTATAATAGGACTTACTCAACCTATTTTGAAAATAAGAGAAAATTTTCTGGTCTGATATATGGCTCCTTCCTTAGATATACCACCATCTTTGCTTCTTCTTCAAGCCTTTACCTGATCCTACTACTTCTCCTTCAAATCCTACCAAAAATTCTCCTCCTTTCAGTCCCTCTGAATACCTTAATATTCCCTCTGATTCCAACTCTATGTAACCCATTCATCCAACTCCTACTCCAGCTGTTCCTTCCCTCCTGTCTAGGCTTTCTAGTGCTCCACCCAGGACTCCAACTTCTTTTACAGCTATACATAATTATCTTTCTACAAAACCAGTCCTAGATATTACTTCCTTGCCATCAATTCCTTCTCCTTGTCCTGTCAGAAGCCCTCCTAATAAAATACCCAGATCTGAAATCCTTAGTCTTATCAATACTCTTCCATACCATCCAAGAAACAAAAAACCTCCAGCTCCTGTTTTCATCTTCAGAGAATATGTTCTCCATCAATTAAAGAATCCAAAACCAGAAAATATATAATGCCAAAGTGAAAATTCTTTCATCTGCCTCTTCAAGGCAAATCACATACCCAATCAGCTATTTAACTTTTTTCTTGACAGTGTGGATTCTGGTAAGCTCCCCTTCAAAATGTTCTCATTTATGCTTCATTCTTGATATTTAATAATGTTTTTGTTAGAATTTTCTGGTTCTTTCTATCCTTTTTCAGATTAACATGCCCCAGATCCAGCTCCATCTTACACATATATTCCCCATCATGTGATAAGCAGAAAGCTTTACTCTGCTTTCAACAACATCTTTATGCCTTATAGAGCCTATACCCCAAAAAACAGAGCATAGGCCCATTTGAAAAAGAAATTTATGAGGGAACAACTTAAAATTTCTAAATCTCTCCAACACAATCAAAATCATCAAATCAAATCAGCCAAAAATGCTTCAAATCCAGTTTCTCAAAATTTATCAAACCAAGTTCCTTCTCCATGAAATCAGCTGCCTAAATTGATTCTTCTTTGTCTTGATGATTTTTCTGACCTGGGTAATTCTAGATTTTATAAAAATTTAAACAGAAAATAAAAAAATCTAATTATATTATTACTATTATTATTTAATTTTTTATTAATTTTTTTTATAATTTTATTATTATTATTATCAATAATAATGTTCTTTAAAATTTGAAACACAAAACAAAATTTAAAATGAGAAATTGGTTTCATAAAAAATAAATTCTTTAAATGAATTGGAAATTAAATTGATAATCAAAATTATTTTAAAAATTTAAAATTTAAAATAAAAGATATCCCCAAGAAATTTGATGAGCCAAACCCCTGAAAACATACCCACATCTAAGTACAACTTGATGTGGGATATGCAAGAAAGAAATTTTAAATTAAACATAAATAATTTTTAAAAACTTTGAAAACATGAAATAACAGAATATAAAAATGATCACTGGGAGGGCTCCCTCCAGTCTGTAAAAATGATTGGAAACCACCAGTGAGAATTATCCCTGAAAAATTAATTTCAATAAAAATTGAAAATGAAAACCAAATAAAATTATAACATTAATATTCAAACATAAAATTTAAAAAATTAAAAATTAAAACCTATAATATATATAATAAATCTTGAATACTCACTGCGCAAAATAGGGGGTTTACTTTCTAGAAAGTCCTCAACCTGAACTCAGATGGAACTTAGATGGAACTCAGACTGAACTCATACTGAACCCACACTGAACTCTACTTGAGCACCCACCTAAAAATTTTCTTCTGAGTGGTTTTCATCCCTGATTTTATGGTTCCTCTATCAATAGATCAATGTGTGTTCAATCTGTGGTGAGTTTGGGTCCAAGGTTGCAGACTTGCTAGCAAGTCTGCCCCCCATATTCTGTGGTGCCTGTATTCTAATTAGGGTAATAAGTTGATGTTGTGTTGATACTGTTTTTTAGTCTTAGAGGACCACCTATATGACAAAAACAAAGCCAGGATTCAAATAGCAACATAAAAAATTTTTTAACAAACATTTTGGTGTAATTGTGTATAGAGCAGCCTGCTCATCAATTACCCCCCAATTTTCCAAAATTTAATTTAGAAGTTTCCCCTGTAAACACTTCTACCAAAATAATTACATTCCAACACAAATATTCACCATAAAATCTGGACATTAAGTTTAACAATTTATTTCTTCATAATTATGGTAAATAGTTTATCTTCATTACAGAGGAATTCTTCATAAATAATAGTGAGTACTTTATCCTCATTAGGGGGTGTCAGTTCTGGAAAATCCGCACTTAAACTTGACCAAATAGGCACTTATTTAAATGTGGATTTCTAAAACACACTAGCCCCAATACTGTTTGATTTCAAAATGAAATAAGTCACATATTTCACTCAAATCCGCACTTTCTCAACCAAAAGTTCTGATTTCACCATCAAGTTCCATTTCACTGATTTGTCAGCATCATCCCAATCATACACAGAACTCTGCAGCATAACAATTCATAACTCAAAAAATTGTACATCATTTACATTTTCATATCATATCATATAAGAGTCATGCCTTCCTGACTTTCAAATCATGATAAATTACATAAAGCAATGACTTTCATGGCTCTTGAACTGATCTTGGACTCTGATTGCAATTCTGATTCTTCTCTAGAAGAAGATTTTGTCTTTTTATAAAAAATGGCCACAAAACGTTACCTTTTTCCCAGAAAGCCTCAATTACTTCATACCCCCAAGTACACTATCCAAACACTTCTTAACCTATCTACACCCAGTTTTAGACAGTTGTTCAGGAATTCTCTGGAATTTTCCCTTAAATTGCTTGAGCTTATTCAGGATCATCACATATTTCACAATAATTCTCAAAAAGAAAAACAACATCCTTCAATTCAATTGGCCATCACACTATGTCATTTGGGTTCCAATGGTAATGGAGCCGCTTTGAAACTTTTAGAAAATGTCTTTGATTTAGGGTATGGTTCAGTTAAGACTTATACCAAAAGATGCATCACTTCCATCAACTCCTTTGAATCTCAACTTCTCACCTGGCCAACAAAAGAAGAGTAACTTGAATCATCTTAGGTTATGCAAGCAGAGGACTTCCCAGGATGTATTGGGTTTGTTGACAGTACTACTTTTCCTTTGAGCCAGAAACCTGCTCAAGGTGGAAACAACTACTTTGACCATAAAAAGAGGTAGATTATTCTTAACTCCTTTCATTCTCTTTTAAACTAACACAAACAACTGTATCTTCTTTATAGATATTCAATTTCCGTTCAGCTTATATGTGACATTAAAAAAAAATTCATATCACTCTTTGCTGGCTATCCTGGCTCATTTCATGACTCCAATGTCTTCCAAAGAATGTAAATTTCAAATGAACCTGAAAAATTATTTGATGAAAATCAGTATCTTCTTGAAGATTCTGCTTATGCAAATGGAAAGTATGTACTTCCTGCTTTTTGGGGAGCAGCTTCAGAAGACAGTCAAAATGCCAAGTTCAACAATCATTTGGCAAAGTCAAGAGTCCATATTGAACATTTTATTGGAATCTTGAAAGGCCATTTTTCTAATTAAAGGGAATTAAGAAGTCCTCTTAGAAATAAATCTGAAATGGAGGCAGTGATCAACTGGATTCTGTTTTGAACTATACTTCATAACCTACTTGCTGACCTCAAAGATCAATGGTTAGAGCTGTATGAAGATGAACAAGATGATTCACCTCCAACTATATCCAACACTTCTATTTCTCAATCAACTTGTATAAGGGTAAAAATTATTCCAATAGCACTCCAACATTTTTCAACACAATTTTTTTTTCATACTCTTCAAATGATCAATTTGCATGTTTTATTCACTGAGAATGGTAATTTTTTTTGCATGTTTATTTTGTTTTTGAATTTTCTGTTAAAGTCTTATTTTTTTATCTCTCTGTGTTTTCTTTCATCAACTCAACATGAAATCACATATTTTCTGAAAACACATACTTTTTCAGTCGCTCTCTTTTTTTTCTTCACTCATATCCGTTTACTCCTCTCTTCTTAAATCACTCAAACAATTTCAATTCTATTTCTTTTTTCTCAACTCATCTCTCCAGGTAAGTCATTTTTTCTTTTTTACTTAATTTTTTACTAATTTTTTTTTTTGGTTTTTTTTGGGGGTTTTTTTTGTAAGTGCTTTTTTTAAATTTATAGGTAAAATTAACCTTTTTTTTCTCTCTACCTTCCCTCTTTTCTCTCATTCATCCTATTATTTATCCCCCTTGGCCTGAGCTTTTTCCCACCTTTACCCTCTCCTTGAAATGGATATATCCCCCTTTCCCCCTCCTTGGCTCTCTCTAACCTCCCTTTTCTCTCTCTTTGGTCTCATCTCTCCTTTTCTCTCCCTTGTTGGTGTCAAAAACGTTACCTGAAAATATGCATTATTTAACCTAAATTGGAGGTGATGAAGTTATAGCTGTTATTAATAATACTTTCAAACCTCAATTTTTTTTAGAAAACCATTCTTTAAATGGTTTAAAAGATGAAACATTTAATCAACTCTGCAATCTCATCATAACCCTCTATCAAATGGCTTTGGTTTGCTTACCTTTAAGGAATAAGAATTTGTTGGGTGGTATTGTGATTGGTATTGGATGGAGACCTGGATTTGATAAAGATTTTTCTCTTGCTATGTTTAAAAATTTTTCTGGATTTTTTAATATCATATTACTGAATTTAATTATATAGGCATATATTCTTTACTCAGATCTTTATCTAAAGCTGAATTAGATAATGATTTTTGAAAATGGAATACATTACCTTCATTTAATTCATTTCTTGCTCTTTGACTTAAAAAACTCTTCAATAAAGCTTTTGAAAAATATCATGAACTTGCTATGAGACTTGGAATACCAAATTGGTGTGAATCTGAATAGGAAGATATTAGCAGTGATTATCTAATGTTTTCAAATGTTATAATCACTCATTCTGGATTTCATAACCAAATTCACACCAACTCAAATGATGCCAATTACCTTACTTATGGAATTTTCTCATATATTAATCCTATCACTAGACAACCTATTTTGTCACCTGCTAAAATTAAAGGACATGTATTATATTTCCCAGATCATAGATGTATAATTAATTTTGGATTAGGAAATGGAATCATTGAAACAGTTTGGAATTCTTCTTATGATAATCACCAAACCACAAAGGCTCCTCCAGGTTTGGAATCTTGTCAAGACTTCACACATTTTGGTTGTTCTTTCCAGATCAGTCAAAAGTTAATCCAAAAAATAAACAAGTTAAAAAATTAAGAAAAAGGTGATAAATTTAATAATTCTTAAGGTAGATCTAAAAAGTATGGGAATTTGTGGAGTCACCAAATATTTAATATTCTTCCATAAATTTTTAATAAATAAATCTGATATGTCACTTTACTAAATTAAAGTAATGAGCAAATGACCTTGGGTTGTATAAAAGGTAATCATGACAACATTAATTTGTTTCATGGGGTTCCTCTTGCCTATACCTGTGGAAAGTCCCAAACTTAGTCTCTAGACTTGATCTGCATTTTGGCATGAGGAATTGTCATTACTTTAAAAGTAGTAGATTTGACATATCTTATTTATATATTAATTAATTGATGTAATTATATTTAATTTTGGTAATTTTCACCCTTTACTTCCATAAAATTCAGGGGAGGGTATTGCCAAATTTTTAAATCTGACATGTGAAATTTATGGCTTAGAAATATTTGGTGGTACCCACCCCTTGTTTCAATAAAATTCAAGGGGATTTATTGCCAAATTTTCAAAAGAGATATAGAATTTTAATGACTTAGCAGTATTTAGATAAGCAAACTTATTGACTTGAAAGTAAAGATAGAAAAATTGTATTATATTTTCAAATTTTTGTCAAAAAAAAAGTATAAGCAAACTTATTGACTTGAATTTAAAGATAGAAAAATTGTATGATATTTTCAAAAATTCACCAAAAAAAGTACTATATTCAAGACCTTATATAAGTCAGCATATAAGAAAATATCACCAAAAAGAAATCAAACACAATTAATTTAACTAGAAAAACAGTTTATCAATTGAAAAGTTCAAGTAATTTTTTAATGTCCTCATAAGATTGGCCATTTTTTACACATTCCATAATGAAATCTTTTTTTAAAAACTTTCTTGTTTTTCCAATTCACAATAAGCCATTTCTCTTCGAAACTGATGGTCATTTACTCTTTCCATCTGCTCTGCCTCAAATTTTTTTCTTCCAAATCTAAGGCTTGCTGATCTTTCCTTAGCATATGATAGAACTTCATCTTCTCAAAGTCAAGCGCATTTTTTGCAATAAAGATTTTTGCTACAAAAAGAGAAATGAAAAAAATAAGTTAATGAATAAGATATATAGTAAAAAAATCTTACTTATATCTTTTTTTTAAAAATAATCCTCAAGGGAGCCAATTGAGCTTGTTGAAGTATTACCACGTTTTAAAAGATGGTTCAAGTTCATTGAAGTTGAGGGTTCTTTCTTTAGTTTGGAGTTTGAACAAGAGGCTTCAGGAAGTTCATCTAAAGCAGCTTCTAAAGCAGGATTCACATTTCCAGAATCAAGATTATTTAATGGAGTTTGAGTTTGAGTAGGAGGAGACTAGAAAGAAATAGAAATTTAGAGAAGAAGTGAAGAAAAAAGAAAAAGTAAACATACATTTAAATTTTGAGGCTCTGAGGATTCAGATCTGCTGCAATATAATTGTTCTGCTTGATAGTCAGGATCATCTTCAGCTGAACTATGGTTAGAGGTGGAGGGGATTGATCTCCTTCAAGTAAAGGTGTGTCAGGAGGATTATAGGAAGGTTTGGATCCAGAGGGTATATCCTTAGTAGTATTGTGTAGAAACAAAGGGTTTACATCATTTTGGGAGCCAAAAAGATTATCCATTTCCTCAAAGTAAGGACAAATGGCATTCAGATTTTTGGAAGAAGTAGTAATTCCAATCTCTAAATCATCATCTTCAACACCAAAGCCAGTTTCATTTGCAGCATGATGAGCCTTTTTATATTTTGATTGATAACTCTTAAATCTCTCCTTCATTTGTTTAAGATTGATATCAATTCTCCCCCTTGTTTTCATCCTTACTTCATTGGCCATCAATAAGTAGCCATTAAACTTTAAAGAAGGTAGACGTCCAATATGAGTGGACTTTTTCACATCCAAAAAATGCATCATAATTTTATTTTATTTCAAGGAAGTTGATTATGATGAGATAATAATCCTTTTTTAGCTGACCTGACTTTGATTTTTCAGGTGTGGGGCTTGCTTTATGAGGAGAATTTCGTGACAAAGCAGATTTTTGAGTTACCTTTTGAGATTTGGAATGTATGGGTGGCATTGCAAAACTGGTACATAACAAGAAAAGAGATTAAGAGGTAGAAGAAATAAGTAAAAAAGAATGTAGAAATGCCTGGTCAAAATGTTGTAATAAAATGTTGAAAATTTTAGGAGGGGGTGTGTGCCAAGGATTGATGGGTAGGGAGTGAGGAAGGTCAGTGTGTCACATGTGACAGGGATGCGGTAAGAAAGGAAGGGATGTTGTGGCCAACATGTGGTTGTGAAAAAAACTGGAAAAAAGTGCTGATTTGAAGTCATAACTGACACCCTTTTTTAAAATAAGTGACTTTTTTGCAAACTTTAAGTGTTGATTTGGTTTGAAATTCGCACTTAAGTTAAGTGTGGATTTGGCAGAACTGACAACCCCTATTTTGGAGTTATACTTTGGCACTCTTGTTGCCCTAGGTTAGAACCATTTAACTTTATTAGAAGCTACCCTCTTCTTCAATACAACTCCATCAAGCTCTTCCAATAAATATGAACTTACAGACATCTATTCTTGATTTTATAAGGTGAAGAAAGACTCTTACAGTTGCCTTGCTGTAAGCAGAATCCATGGGAGTTGGATAAACAGAAGAATACCATGTCCCTTTTAGTAAAATAGAGAATTCAAAAATAACTAAGCTAAAGTGTCTATTTAATATAAAATGACAAGTTAAAGAGTATAAAATAATGGTTTAGAGATGTAAAATTGATGTTCTTAAAGATTAAATGAAGAAATACAAAAATAATGTTGTACTTAGAAAATTTATATAAAAGCTTGAATATATATGTTTTTGTAAACTTTTTATGTTTGTGCACAGATGTTATAAAAGAGTCCCTGGAGTTGTGACCTTTCTAATAATACCCTATAAGTATATTTTAAAGAGTTGTTGAGTAACATTTATAATGTGTCTTATAAAATTATTATTTTTATAAGGGTATTACATACTATGAAATGTTGTGTAAAACAATTATGGTTGTTGTTAATATTTGTTGTTCTTGCTTGTATGTTAGATAGTTGGATATATTTCTACTAATTTTTATTCTACAGGATTTATATGCATAGCTCAGTCATGTGCACTACTTTCCCCATCTAAAGCATCCTTGAGCTTGTCTGGAGTATCCAAGAGTTTTTACAGAGATTTTACAGACTTCTGGACTAAATTAAAACCTTAATACCTTAATATAATAGGGAATGTCAAATTTAGAAATCTTCTAGTTCAAAATACCTCTCATTTCCACCAATTAAACCATGATTGTTTTTAAAATATGCCATATTGTGCCCCAAAAGCACCTTTTTATTGAGATTTAATGTCAAGTTTTTGGCTTTCTTTTTGTGTTGTGAAATACCTTTTAATTAATTACAAATTTCTAACCTTGATACCCCCTAATATCTAAAAAAAATTAAAGATTATAAATATACTTCTCCTCTACGTTCATGACTAATTTTTGTAGTCCGCTTAGCCCTATTTATCTAATTAAAAATTGTCAAAGTTAAGTAAAATATGAAAAATCCAAAATGATAAAAAATACTTTATAAACTATTAAAAATATAAAAAAAGATAGTAAAGATTCCCAGAAAATTTCTAAATGTTCTTGAGACCCCTGAATTTCCCTTCCATGCACTTTTGAACCTTTACTACCATTTCTTGGCCATTAAATAATTGTTTCATCTTGACTTTTATAATTTACCCATTTACACAATAAAACCATCCATTTGTTTGAAATAAAAATTACAGAAGATTTGATTAGCCTTTCCAATATTTAAAATAACCATCCTAAATCCATATAAGAATATTTCTTAGTTTAATACTAAAAATTAGACTACCACATCCTCCCTCCAATGAAGAATTTCACCATTCTCAAATTTGCATATTTGTTTGATTGTATATTCATCTACTCTTCATCCTCTTCAACCACATCTCCCATCCACATACTTGACTTGATCTTCATCATCATCATCAACATAAAATTTCTGAAAAGAAATTATCTGTACCATTGTAGACTGTTCTAAAGTACTAAGCAGTAGACACAATGCGAGATGGGTTGGTTCTCCTCTTCAATTTCTAAAAAGAAGCACCTGCCACTCTTATTTTAAAGACAGCACAATAATGTGTAACACTAATATTTGATTAGAAATTTTATAAGATGAGAGATGAGTCTTAGAGATCAGGAAAACAAGTATTACTATCTGGATATTTCTATTCTTAATAAGCGCTAATATCCACAGCTACTCCCTCTTGAAGCTCTCTCTTTGAATATACCTTATTATAGAAATAAAATAACTCTAATAATAGTCAATCCTACTAAATCTATATATTCTCTCTATGTTGCGCTCTTTCACTATGCTATATGAAATACACACACAGACCCACAAATGATAAAAGACTCAGAAAATATCTCTAATTCACTATTCTATTTTAATTATATAAATATATCTCTTCTCCCTATTCTCTATCTCTATCGAATAGTCCTCCCTTTTTTATTTTTCCAGTACTCAAGACACAGTTTGCTAGTGGATCTTCAGCGCTGGCTCTAGCGCCATATTAGTAAAACAATATCTAATCTATTAGTAACTACGTACACCGCTTGTAATAACTACTGCACCTAAAACATACCCTATGATTACTAATGCTAGTATTAACTTGTTTCACTCATACTCCATATATGCGCTTTTGACTATACCTTTGCTATGTTTCAGCGCTACTTTCAGGCTTGACCCATTCTACTTCTTATCCTAGTTTCCTTGACTCTTGGGTAGTTTTGTGATTGAGTCCCCACTCTCCTTTCTTTAATACTAAGCTCATAGTTTTGAAAATTCACTTAACTAGTTAGCCTCCTTTATTACCTGTTTCAGTAAGCTTACCCAGCTAGCTGCGGTGCAGTATACTATGCACTTGAGTTGTCCTTAAGCCATAACTCCTTCCTTAATGTGTAACACATAGTTATTGGAAAGTCCAAATCCATATTGTTTAGCGCTTTACAGTCCTAAATCAATAACACACAATTCCCCTTTGTGCGGCACATCTCGCTGCAAAATCCAAGCGCACAGACCCTTAATCCTTTTCTGCGCTTCCATTTCCTTTGTTCTTTAAAACACACAAATACATATTATATTTTAGCACTTCCTACTGCACTAACTTCCTTTGTTCTTCCTGGACTTGGCGCGCTGATTGGTCTAAAATTATGCTACCTGCAAGGCGCGTACCACATCCTCCCTCTACTCGCGACTGTCCCCAGGAGCCCATAAATACCTGCGTCTCGCAGTGTTTTCTTCCTCCATCTTCTGTCTTCTTCTCTTATCTATCATCCTCTTCTCTTCTTATTTGTCATCCTCTTTTCTTATAATTAAAACTAGAAGTACCAATCCTAACACTGAAACTACTGCCAACGTCGTGGACACAATTTGACAGTTTGTGCGCACTCAGCCCCCTTCTGCTTCACCAACAACGCCCATAACTACACTGATGGGTGGGACAAGATGCACCCGCTGCATTGAAAATGGCATAACTCCTTTTCATTTCTCCAAAACCCGTCGTGGAAATAATTTCTTCACTGTAAGTCATCTTCACTTTCCTTCCTTGTTGTTACTAACCTTTCTTTTCTTTCCCCCTTTTTTTTTTTTTTTTTTATAGTCATGCAATTACTGCAAGACACGCAAAAATAAGTGTAGTTAAAATGGGCCTCCCACCGTTGCACACCTGGACCCTAACACCTCCACTACTAACATGATGAGTCAAATGACCATCAAGCGCCCGGAGCCTGCTCCTGTTACCCCACCTGGTAACAAACAAACCAAGTTTGGTTACCCCAAACCTACACCCAGTAGTGTGGCTTCTGTCCCAAGATCTCTCTTTTCAGAGGGGAGTACCGTAAGTCTTCTTTTCCTACTTCTTCCTTTCTTAATCCTAGAATTTTCTTCTTTTTTTTTGTTTCTTTTAGAATGCGCCAGGCACACCTTACGCTGAAACGCCTCCACCTCCGAACTTTCCTCTATTCCTTCCAGCCTTGGAAGAAGATCCCGCCTGGGATACCGCGCCTATTCCGAGTGTACTCCTCGTATACCCACCCCTGACTGGACAATTATGCAGCCGGTCTTCAACACCATCATCCCGGACAAATGGCCCATCAAAACTACTCCGGACATCAATTATAAAGAGCCCTCCGCGGCTCAAAACTGGCAATTCGCAGAGCAAATTGCCTGTGCTCCATACAATGCAACCATGCGTTGTATGAACAACATGCTAACTGCTGTTGAAGGATTCCTCGAGGTGGTCCCGGTTTGTACTTGCGCCGAGTATAGCAAACAAAAACAGCTAATAACCATCTTGCAACAAAACATGCAAGAGGCTGTTTACGACTGGGCTTTCTGCATTCCAATCTTTGAGGACACAGAATAATAAAAAATCTTCCTTGTATATAGTACCTATAAACTGTATATTACCTTGTAAAAAAAAAACTGTAATATTATTATTTTATTTTCCCTTAATTTTCCTGTGAGAACTCTACAACTGCGAGATGAGTTGCCTTCAGAAATTATCATCCTTTTTCTAAGCAGCACCCTTCTACTAAATGCTTGAGATCATTGCTACTTTCTATAGCAGCAAATACTTCCCCTGCGTCAAAGATGCATGCGCTCTCTTGTAATCTTCAGATCTTCGCAGTATGTGACTTTCCCTTGACTGCGACAGATTTGCCTTTCCTTGGGTCCTTCATTATGATGAAAATTTTTCCCTATCTTCTTAGAAACCATCCAGCACTCAAGTCAAACATGGCACACTGGTGACTTCTCTACAATGCCATGTTATCTTATAAATAACCCTTCTAATAACCTAGATCTCTTTCATCCAAATATTATGACTCAATATTGTACCGTCCCAAAAGATCAAGTGTGCTTGTTTTGTAAACGCTGCAACTTCCATTGTACATTTTCTATACCCCGGGGGTATGCCTCCTTTAGACCTGCCTGGGACAATTGCTTTAGATACCGCAAAACTTGCAATATCTCTTTAAACCAGAATACTCCTCCGCCTGCTGGTTATATTCACTTTCCACCTAGCTCTACTAGTAGCGCTCCCATAGCTACAACCACTAGTCCCACTATTTCCACTAATAATAATGTTCCTTATGAATCTCCATTGCTTCCTAGTTTTCCCAGGTGCAAAATATCTATTCAGCCTAGCCCTACACCTTCTTCCACTCTGAGCTCTAATGCTTCTATGCGCTCAGGCTCCACTGCAGCTGCTCCTGACGGGGTTACCATTACTTTGCCATCAGCACACCCACAAAACTTATTAGCAAGTAAGTATTCTTTATGATACTTATGCTTCCTTTACCCGCTGACTCTTTTTCAGGCTTCAATGAATCCATCTCCCTGGGATGGGTTCCTATTCCTTTACCCTTTGTCCATTCCATGCAAAGGTTTTCCAGACTTTGTCTTATATATGACGCTATGTCTCTATCCTACTCTGACGCTGAACTTGAAGCTTGCTATACCCATATAGAAATGATAGGTCAGCTAATGAACAAAATCAGCTCATCAACTATTCTTGGATTCCCCGCCGATCCCTGTTGCTTTGTCATACCTGAATACTGGAAAGGATATCCTATTAGCTTTCACTCTGATACTGAATAGCCCACTAGCACTTTTCCTTATGAGCCTCCTCTGTCCATTCTCCCTGTACATAGTCTTTGTATATTTTTCATGCTATGCCTTCACATAATCTTTTTAGACATGGCGCTATTTTATTACACCTGTCTTCCATACTTTAGAGCGCCTAACTTTTCTCCCTCTACTTTCTTTAAAAGACTGTAAACCCTAAAAAATTCATAAATAAACCTTCATATCATAAAACTTTACTGCCTTTACTGTGATACAGCGATATACCATGTAAAATAAGAATTGAACTGTAGAGCGCCTCATCTATAAATTGCTATTCCACTCCTGGTTAGTTAACCCATTAGCTAAATCCCCAGCGTATTTTGTGTTTACATGATACACATCTCCTTTAATCCAATTACCTATTTCGTCATGTCCCCTTGAACGATGAAAATATAAGATTTCATTTTCCTCTACACCCTCATCTAAGCGCTTGTGCCAGTTGCCTGTTCAGCCATAGTCTGCCTAACTTCCAGTTAGCGCCCTCTATCCGTCACAACTGTGTCAAAGCCTCCTTTGAGTCCTCTTAGAAAAACAAAACTTAACATAAATTGTTAGTTTAACCTCTTCCTGGAGGTATTAACCCTAGATCCATTGCCTACTACTCTCACTAATCCAGATCCATCATTAGTCCTCCTTACTCCTTCTATTAGAGTGAGACCACTATAAATTTGTCTGGGGAGAGACACCAAAGATAAATCCTTCTCAGAGTCCAATTCATTATCAAAAGGAGTCAGTTCAACACTAAGATCCAATGTACCAAAACCTGGATGCGCCATATCAGCCATCCCCTTCTACTTTCTATAAATTTTATCCTTAGTAAAAGTTTTTTTCTCCTCCTTCTTTGGTTCCACCTTGCTTGGCATATCCATGAGTTAGCTCTGAATGCTACTCTTTAATTTAGTAGTAGCTTCCCTTCTAGAAGAATCCACATGATATTCCCCTGCCATACAGCTACCATTTACCCTAGAAATCAAAAAAAACTCCAATCCACCAAAAGATGTAGAGAATTTGGTCTTGCTGAACTCCTTCTCTTTACCTTTATCAAGTTTTCCACCTTTACTTTTCCCACCTTTACCATTATCCTCATCACCAGAAATATCTTAAAAACCAGCCCTCTTCTCTTCCATAATATTTCTCCTTACCAAATCTGAGGGAGCCTGCTCTTCACTGGGTTTGATAAAACATCTATCAGGTAATTTATAGACCTTTCCAAAAAATTTGACTCTACCAGAATGCAAGTCCCAAACTAAATAATAAAAATCACCAGCTCTGTGCTACCTCCTTTTACAATAAGAGCACACCCTGGTTTGGCCATAACCACCTCCAAAACCATTTCCATTAATATTACCACGAGATTGGTTATTTCTTCCATAAAAAACATAGTTCCTCCTCTCATCACCCCCATATTAATAAGAAGAATAAGAAGATAAGGCCACAGGAACACTATTGGCCTTCTGAGTTTCTAGAACAAAATTTTTTAGCCAATTAGTTAAGTAAGTTAAGTGATTGACCACCTTTTTGTCAATATTTCCTTCATCTTTTGCCACAGGTTTTCCCATCTGAGCCTTCTTTGCCTCTTGAGCTTTGATGATAATATCATTATTCTTGGCTAAAATCTCACTGACCTTGCTTGAATACTGAAAATAAGATTCTTGATATTTTTCCGGATCCATAAGTTAAAGATAGGTCAGGATGTTATCTTTGTTAACCTTTAGATTCAGAAATTTCTATTCCCCATTTGGTAGCTCCTTCATAAATATTTTTCTTGACAGTTCTTTTAAAACTTCCTTTCTAAAATCCCTACTAAAAGATGACCAATATAAATTGATGGCCTGATTTTCATGGCCTGGTTCCTCCATCAAAATCAAATATTTAACCACTTCAAGAAACTTTCCTAGAAGCTTTTTAAAATCCACCATATTAGAAACACCACCTTTAGCCTTCCAGTTACTGACAATCTTGTTGAGGTCCACCATAGTATACCTTACACCCCATGTATCAACAATCTCTTTTGACAACTTTAAAAAATCCCAATTTTTGTATCAATCCATAGAAATGACCTCTTTCTCAACCTCTCTGTCCACAATATAAAACCTGATCTTCTTCACCATATCTAAATGGGAAGCTCCATCCACAGAAACAGCAACTTAATACCTTCTTAAAAACCTTTTAACTTCTTAACTATTTAACTTGTGCCCATACCAAGATAAAATACTTACTGATGCCATAACAGGAACAGCAGCACTAAAAACACCAGATCCAGTAGCAGAAGCCATCCCAAAAGTAATATATTAAACCCTTTAAGAAAATAAGTGTTCATATAAGTAAGCCTCTTGAAGGCTGTGAGAGTCCAGATATCAAGTAAGTTAGTTTAAAAGCTAGAAAATCCAAAACCCATGTTTGGCGCCAAAAATGTAGAAAGACTCTTACAGTTGCCTTGCTGTAAGCAGAATCAAAGGGAGTTTGATAAACAAAAGAAAACCTGTCCCTTTAATTAAAATAGAGAGTTCACAATCAACTAAGCTGAAGCTTCTATTTAATTTAAATTGACTAGTTGAACAGTTGAAAATAATGGTTCAGAGATGTAAAACTAGTGTTCTTAAAGATTGGATGAAGAAATAAAACAATTAAGTTGTACTTAGAAAATTTATTAGGGGGTGTCAATTCTGGAAAAGCCACAATTAAGTTAAGTGTGTATTTCAGACCAAATAAGCACTTAAATTTTGAAAAAAAGTCGCTTATATTAAAAATGGGTGTCACTTATTACCTCAAATCAGCACTTTTTTCTCAATTTTTTTTCACAACCACATGTTGGCCACATCATTGCTTCCTTTCCCACCCCATCCCTGTCACATGTGACACTTGTCAGAAATGATTTTCGTTTTCCATTCCATCATTAACTTCTCACACCATCTCATAACATCTACTGCTTTTAGAATGGCTACTGTAGTATAAAATTGCCGTGATATGTTTTAGTATTTTCTATAGATCACAACAGAGATGGATGGGCTCTCTTGACTGTTAGTTATATACCTTACTCTCTCTATTTGTTTTTCCCATCAATCTCATTATATTTTATTTCGATCCATTAGAATTTCTTATTTACTTGAAAAGCATATCACATTTATTCACGCCTCTCACAATTGGCATTTCAGATATTACATTATTAACACCTCTTTTATTCCATTACTAATCTTTAATTAATTGTATTAGGTTGGTTGAGAATTAATAGTTGCCTCCAAACCCATTGTAATACTGATAGGATTCTTTGGCTCATCATAAAGGTTAGATTTGTTTTGCCCATCAATCTCATTATATTTTATTTCAATCCATTAGAATTTCTTATTTACTTGAAAAGCATATCACATTTATTCACGGCTCTTACAATTAGCATTTCAGGTTGGTTGAGAATTAATAGTTGCCTCCAAACCCATTGTAATACTGATAGGATTCTTTGGCTCATCATAAAGGTTAGATTTGTTTTGCCCATCAATCTCATTATATTTTATTTCAATCCATTAGAATTTCTTATTTACTTGAAAAGCATATCACATTTATTCACGGCTCTTACAATTAGCATTTCAGGTTGGTTGAGAATTAATAGTCACCTCCGAATCCATTGTAATACTGATAGGATTCTTCAGCTCATTATAAAGCCCTCACTAACAGATTAAAAGTCTGAAGCTCTAGAGATGGAAGGGTCATCAAATAACATTAATGACATCCATATGCTCCAAAATGATAATTATCTGACATGGAAAGTCAAGATGCAGTTCTTCGTATCTCAGTTGGAACTTGATGACATTGTTGAATGCCGGGAGTTAGAGCCGAAAGAAAACAAAGAAAATTTTCTCATTCGGTGTAAACGTGCTGCAAACTTCATAGTGCAAAAATTGGACACCACTAATATTGCCGCTTTTGTTAAGACTGACAACAAATCCAATCCCACTCAATTATGGAAACGTTTGGAAGAACAATATACAGGTGCCCACCCAGCCACTGCTTCTATGGTGTACACCAGATTCACTGACTTGGAGTGTACCAAAGGAAACCTCAATGGATTTGTGACTGAACTTCAATCAGCAATTAATTCACTTGCTCAAGTGAGCGAAAAATTAGAATCACCAATATTTGCTTATTCTATCTTGCAGAAACTACCGTCATCTCTTGAAATGCATCGTTCCATGATGATAAATTCAGCTGATGATTCAGGGAGACCACTCACTCTTGATTCTGTGCTACTAAAACTATCTCAATTGGCTGACAGACTCAACAACTCGCAAAAACAAAACACTGCTTTAGTTTCCATTAAAAGAGAATCATCCACTTCTAAAAAACGCAAATTTTGCACCAACGGCAAGCACAAACCTAAAACTCCTCATTCTGAAGATCAATGCTGGGCAGTCCACCCCAATCTTTGTCCCCAGTTCAAACAAAAGAACAAAGCTTCAACCAAAGATAAAGAGGAACCCAAAAATGAGACAGCTAAGCTTACAGAAGACCTCTACTACGTTTATCACACCTCATCTGACAAATCCAGACAGTCATCAGACCTAATTTTTGACTCTGGCTCCTCCAGTCATATGTTCAATTCTAGAAAGTCATTTACCACCTTCCGTAACACAAAAGTGCCTGTCAAAATTGGAAATGGAAAAATCATTTATGGCAAGGGAATCGGCTCTGTCAAACTCATTAACTTTCAAAACCATCCCATGATGTTGACAAATTGCCTTTAAGTACCAGAAGTAAGCTGTAAACTCATTGCTCTTTCACCTCTCACGTCTAAAGGTGTGTCTTTAACTGCAGGCACTGACGGCAACATATCTTTTAAAGAGAATGAAAACACTGTTCTCACTGGAGCTAAGAAGGCGGGATCAAACCTTTACCAAATCAATGCCTCTTTTGGTGAGTCAATCCAATCATTGTTTGCCACATCAATCAATGCTAACTTACTGTCGTGGCACAACTGTTTGGGTCACATTAACCAATCTTACCTTAAAAGGCTTCTAAAACATCTAGAGATTCCATTCAGTAATAGCAATGTTGAAGAAGTTTGCGAGCCATGTGTAAACCTCAAGTTGTACAAATCTCCTTTTCCAGGACATTTCCTGAAGGCTAAAAAACCTCTAGAATATGTTCACTGTGATCTGGGCGGAAAATTGCTAGAGACTGCTGGGGGACATCATTATTACATGCAGCTGACTGATGCACATACTTCATATCAATTTATTTACTTATTAAAGAAGAAATCTGATACCTTTTTAAAATTCATGCAATTTAAAACTTATGCTGAGAATTTAACAAATTGTAAATTTATCAACTTTGTGTGTGATGGAGGAGGAGAGTTTGTTAATAAAGACTTTGAGGATTCATCGATCAAATATGGCTTTAAAATTATCACCACCGCACCATACACCCCGCAGCAAAATTCCATTTCCAAGCAAGGGAATCAAACAATGATTGAAATGGCAAAGGCACTACTATTCAAGTCAGGTCTGCCATCAATATATTGGAGAGAAGCAGTGATGACTTCAGTCTACATTGAAAACAGACTTCCAACAAAAGTGAATAACAATATGATGAGTGCATATGAGAGTTTATTTCACAAAAAGCCTAATATAAAACACATCAAAACTTTTGGTTGTACAGCATACTCACTAATTGATAAACACATCAGAGGCGGAAAGTTAAATCGAAATGCAACAAAATGCTGTCTACTTGGGTTCCACAATAAGCACAAGTCGTATTGCTTGCTTAATCTGGAGACAAAGAAAATATTGTATTCTCATAATGTAGTTTTCAATGAGAACACATTCCCTGCTCTTAACAATCAGAGAATACATTCTTCTTTGCCAGATTTATCAAGTGATATACTTGCGAATGTCCCTTATTCCCAAAGAGAATCCGACGCATCTAATTCTAACAGTCCTGATAGCGAGGAGAGTCCTTCTTCAGACAGAGACACACCCCGCAATGATGACCAAACAATAAACTCCGATTCAGACTCTCATCCAGACTATCATTACCCAGATTCAAGTAATGGTGATGACGGTGAATCAGGATTTTCAACAAGATTCTGGAAATATGCCTTAACTGATGGCACTGCGCAAAATGAGATTGCTGGCAATATAGACACCAGAGCTCTTCTTGCCGACTCAAATGAGCACAAACCAATTGAATTTGCTCTAGAAGCTTACATCCCCATCTCAGAAATGCATAACACTCCCACAAAATACAACAAAGCTATTAATTCAAAAGGCTCTGACCATTGGATTGAAGCAATCAACAGTGAATTAAACTCATTAAGATCACGTAATGTCTGGAAGATAGTGTCTTGTCCAGTTGATGCTCACCCAATAGGAATTAACCTGTCATTGTTCACGGTGTTAGAAAATAGAAATATAAGGGACATTTTAATATTAATTTTAATTATTCACTAATTTTACCATTTTGTAATTAGTTAATTTGTTATAGGTAAATTAAATGTAAATAAATTATAATTAATAAAATTAAAATAACAAGGCATGGCTTCATCCAGTAAATAATTAATTATTTTACTGGGTAAGTCTAGCAGCCTGGCTGACATTGATTGTAAGTTATTGTATTTATTAACTATTTCTTTCATTACTCTTGCTATCTCAGCATATTTAATTTTATCCAAATTAGGAGAGTAACTCAAAATTCTTACTTCCATTCTCTCAAGTAATTTAGCTAGCTCATCTTTAAAACTGCTTTCTATTAATTAATTAATATATGGTTTTATTTCAGATGTTGAAGTTAAATCAATTTATCTTCATGAGAAAATTTACCAAGTATCTCTTCAGGATAAATACAATCTTATCTTAATTATTTTTTACAGGCTTGACAGTAGTATCATTACTAAAATTTTATTTACCTGAATAAAGATGGAGCATTACTAGTGAGATTTGAACTAATATAAAAATCAGCAGAACTACCATGGCCTCTGAGGACCTACTTATTTTCCCTTCTTCTTCTTGTGGTAAGGATTAGGTGGTGAAGGGTGTTGTTAAGGCTGCCTGAAAGGACCTTCCTGGGACTGGGCCTTACTTTACTGCCAATTTTTCTGGTACCACTCCCAGTTCCACTTGGGAACTACCATTTCTTCCTGAGAAGGAGATGCTGGTGGTGGTGGGGAGGTGGTTGTATTTGCTTCAACTGAGGGTAGCTTGGGTTATATTAGATTTTTTTCAAAGAAGGTAGAGGTTTTTTAAACTATTTTTGATACATGTCTGGAACCATCTTCTCTAGTTTTACCAATATTTCTAGAATTTTCAAAATTTGGATACCTCTTACTGAAGAGACTTCTACTGTTGGCTCATGTTGGAGACTTTATTTTCTAGAGGATTTTTTTGGATTTTTAATTCTTTTGGAAAATCTTCTACCACCAATGGTTGAGTCTTGTTTTATTGAAGATTGTCTACTGATATTTGGGAATTGACTTCTGGTTGAACCTGTGGTGGAGCTACCTTTTCTACCAAAATTTCCTTTTCTCCATCTATAATTATGTCCCAATACTCAGTTATAAGAACTATTTTTTTTTCTTATTTAATCTGTTAGAATGTACTTCATCATAGTCTATTTTAATTCTACTTGTAGCCATTATCTTCTTAATTAATTTACTAAAATAAAAGATTTTATTTCAAGTATTTACTAGAGTAAGTAATTTTTTTAGTAAAGTATAAAAAATAAAATATTACAAGTTACTGAAATGTACTAAAAGTATTAATTACCCCTTGTAAGGACCCCAATTGTAAAAAAATATGGAGTTAAAAATTTATTCATAATTTATTTCTATAAATTTTATTACATTATTTATTATCTAATATTCTATCTTCTTCAAAAAAAAATTGAAAAGAAATAAAATATTAAAAAAAAAATTAAAAAAAGTAAGGTGAAAATTTTAATTTTAAGGGAAACCCCAATTTGTACCTAGATTATTATGATTCCAAATTTACAGTGGCTGAAAAAATGTAAGTTTTAGTCTTCAAATTCAAATTACTCTCTCAATAATGATTATATACATCTCAAACTTAACATTCAGACTCTCCAGCCTCTTGATTTTGTTTTGGTAACAATAAATCAATTTTTTTAACACATACTATTTTTAATAATTTTTTTAAAAATAGAAAATTTTTGACATTGCC
Organism: Hemileia vastatrix; assembly: GCA_030280995.1. NCBI lineage: Eukaryota > Fungi > Basidiomycota > Pucciniomycetes > Pucciniales > Zaghouaniaceae > Hemileia > Hemileia vastatrix. The sequence continues at coordinate 25,990,914 of JASXTE010000009.1, read as the reverse complement.
CAACCAACTAGATGAAAAATCCACCACTTTTACCAGCTATTTAGCTCCTCTTCATGAGTAGGTTTTGGAAAAAAAATTGAAAAAAATTTTATTTTGAAATATTTTTTTCAATTCTTCACCAATGGCAGGATCCACCATTATTTTCAATGATTTCCTCCATTCTTTCAGGAATTTAATCCACCAAAACTTCTAAAAAATCTTTAGGGGTGTCATCTCAAGCTTGCAGAATGGTTTCTTGAAGTTCTGAAACTGTTCTGGGCTGATAATTTTTAGATATGTTGTGCTTGACTTTAGCCCACAAATTTTTGATTGGATTCAAATCAGGTGATTGAGGAGGCCATTCACTGATTTTTTGAAACTCAACTGTCTGTTGATACTCCTGAGAAACTTTGGGAATGTGCACAGGCGCATTGTCCTCCATCAATGTCAGTTTGTGTTTGGGATCCACAATTTTGAGCCAAGGAATAAGGTTGGAAACATAAAAATTTTGAATAAAAATTGATGCCAAGCATTTTTTTGATGGTAGAAACACAACAGAAACTTTGGTTCCATTGAAGAAGGCCCCCAAAATCATTACCAAAGAACATCCACTTTGGAAAGTAGGTTGAAGGCATGATTTCACAAATTTTTCATTATTTTGCCTCCAAAATTTAACTTGAGAAGAAAACTTTCCTAGATCAAAAGAAGACTTATCAGACAAGATTATAGTCTTACAGCTGTCAACTGTCCAGTGGCAATACATTTTTGCAAAGGTGAGTCATTTTTTCTGTTGGTTTATGTTGATAAAAGGCTTTTTTGCAGCCACCCAGTTGAAATATCCCAAATTGTGAGCTCTTCTATGGACAGTATGACCTAAAATACGTGTTGTGAGAAAAGTGGAAATCATGCTAAGAGTTGCCTTCCATTTCCCTTTGAAGTATTAATCCAATTCATGGAGTTCCTGGGCTGAGGATTTACAAGGGTGTCTTGATTTTGGTGCATTTTGGACTGAACCGGTTTTTCAAGACTTTTGAAAAATTTTGTGCACTGTGAAGTAAGGAAGCCAAAAATTCTTGAAAACATGGGAGATATTATTGAACCTAGCTGCTATTCCAACAATATCTGCCCTTTCTATGGGTGTTAATTGGGTTTTCTGGGAGTAAGGTGATGGCATAGTTGGAGCAAATGGCTAAAAAAAAGGGTAAAAATTTTGTCAGCAAGAAAAACATAATAGGGGGTGTCAGTTCTGGCAAATCCGCACTTAAATTAAGTGCGGATTTCAAACCAAATCAGCACTTACAAATCAGCACTTAAATTTTGCAAAAAAGTCACTTATTTCAAAAAAGGGTGTCAGTTATGACCTCAAATCAGCACTTTTTTCCCGTTTTTTTTCACAACCACATTTTGGCCACAAAACATCCCTTCCTTTCTTACCCCATCCCTGTAACATGTGACACACTGACCTTCCTCGCTACCTACCCATCAATCCTTGGCACACACCCCTTCCTGACATTTTCAATATTTTGACCAGGCATGTTTACATTCTTTTTTACTTATTTCTTCTACTTTTTAATCTTTTTTCTTGTTATGTGCCAGTTTCATAATGCCTCCCAGACATTCCAAATCTCAAAAGGTAACTCAAAAATCTGCTTCGTCACAAAATTCTCCTCGTAAAGCAAGCCCTACACCTGAAAAATCAAAGGCAGGTTCAGGTCAGCTTAAAAAGGATGATTATCTCATCATAATCAACTTCCTTAAAATAAAATCAAATTTTGAAGCATGTTTTGGATGTGAAAAGTCCACTCGTATTGGACGTCCACCTTCTTCAAAGGTTAATGGCTACTTGTTGATGGCCAATGAAGTAAGGAAGAAAACAAGGGGGAGAATCGATATCAATCCTAAACAAATGAAGGAGAGATTTAAGAGTTACCATTCAAAATATAAAAAGACTCATCATGCTGTAAATGAAACTGGCTTTGGTATTGACGATGATGATTTGGAGATTGGAATTACTACTGTTTCCAAAAAGCTCAATGTCATGTGTCCTTTCTATGAGGAAATGGATAATCTTTTTGGCACCCGAGTTGATGTAAACCCTTGGTTTCTACACGATACTACTAAGCATATACCTTCTGGATCCAAACCTTCCTATAATCCTCCCAACACACCTTTACTTGAAGAAGATCAATCCCCTCCACCTTCTAACCATAGTTCAGCTGAAGATGATCCCAACTATCAAGCAGAACAATTATATCGCAGAAGATCTGAATCCTCAGAGGCCCAAAATTTAAATGTATGTTTACTTTTTCTTTTTTCTTCAATTCTTCTCTGAATTTCTCTTTCTTTCTAGTCTCCTCCTACTCAAACTCAATCTCCATTAAATTATCTCAATTCTGGAAATGTGAATACCTCTTTAGAAGCTGCTTTAGAAGAACTTCCTGAAGCCTCTTGTTCAAACTCCAAACTAAAGCGTCGAGCCTCAACTTCAATGAACTTGAACCATCTATTAAAACGTGGTAATACTTCAACAAGCTCATTTGGCTCCCTTGAGGATTATTTTGAAAAAAAAGATATAAGTAAGTTTTGTTTACTATATATCTTAATCATTAACTCATTTATTTATTTATTTCAATTTAATTTTCTCAGCGAAATCAACTATTGCAAATAATGCCCTTGACTTTGAGAAGATGAAGTTTGATCATATGCTAAGGAAAGATCAGCAAGCCTTAGATTTGGAAGAAAAAAAATTTGAGGTAGAGCAGATGGAAAGAGTAAATGACCGTCAATTTCAAAGAGAAATGGCTACTTGTGAATTGGAAAAACAAGAGAGTTTTAAAAAAAAAGATTTCATTATGGAATGTGTTAAAAATGGCCAATCTTATGAGGACATTAAAAAATTACTTGACCTTTTCAATTGATAATTTGTTTTTCTAGTTAATTTAATTTTGTTTGATTTCTTTTTGGTAATATTTTCTTATATGCTGACTTATAAAAGGAAAAGAATATAGTACGTTATTTTTGACAAAAATTTGAATGTATAATAAAAATTTTCTATCTTTACTTTCCAGTCAATAAGTTTGCTTATCTAAATTTTTCTAAGTCATCAATTTCACATGTCAGATTTAAAAAATTGGCAATGCCCTCCCCTGCATTTTATTGAAACAAGGGGTGGGTACCACCAAATTTTTCTAAGTCATCAATTTCACATGTCAGATTTAAAAAATTGGCAATACCCTCCCCTGCATTTTATTGAAGTAAAGGGTGAAAGTCATCAAAATTTAATATAATTACATAAATTAATTAATATATAAATAAGATATGTCAAGTATACTACTTTTAAAGTAATGACAATTCCTTAAGCCAAAATGCAGATCAAGTCTAGAAACTAGGTTTGGGACTAAGGCTGGAGAGAAGGGTGAGGAAGGGTGTATGGGGTAGCGAAAAGGTTGGGAAAGAGTTGGAAGGGAAGATTAAGGGTTCCGAGGCATTTTAAATGAAGAAAAGGGTCTGGGAGAGGTTGAGAGGGGTGAAATGGGGATCAAAAGAGGATGGCATACAATGGGGCTGGGAGGATAGCGAAAGGCATGGGAAGGGAAGACAAGCATGTGTTGATAGAATTGAAAGGGATGGAGATTGGTGCAAACAGAGTGTGAAAATAGGAGGATGAACTCTGTTCTTCGGGCGAAGAACAGAGTTCACTTCCATAAAATATTAGCTGAAACATAGTTTTCAATTCTGTAAAAACATTTGTAAGTAATAGAAAAAGTCACTGATTTTTTTTATATGTAATCTGAAATTTTTTAATAAAATTATTGTATTTAAGAATTGCAATATTGTCAATCAATTTTTATTGATCAAATTAATTTAATAAAGTATTATTTTAATAAGCTGTTTCAAAAAATACTTTGCATTGAGTAGACTCATGGAATGATTATTTCTGGCTTCCATTCAGTTATCCTCACACTTTCACTATGTTTTCAATATAGATCCATTGTTATTTGTGTGATACTTCAAGTGAAAGTTCAGTATTACTTCAGTCTGAGTTCCATCTGATTTCCATCTGACTTCAAGTTGCGGACTTGCTAGCAAGTCCTCCCCCTATATTGCGTGGTGTTTGCTGAAAATATGCGATTTCATGTTGAGTTGATGAAAGAAAACACAGAGAGAAAAAAAAATAAGACTTTAACAGCAAATTCAAAAACCAAAAAAATATGCAAAAAAATTTACCATTCTCAGTGAATAATACATGCAAATTGATAATTTGAAGAGAAAGAGAAAAAAATTAAAATTGCGTTGAAAAATGTTGGAGTGTTATTGGAAGGATTTTTGCCCTTATACTAGTTGATTGAGAAATAGAAGTGTTGGATATAGTCGGAGGTGAATCAACTTGTTCATCTTCATACAGCTCTAACCATTGATCTTTGAGGTCAGCAAGTAGGTTATGAAGTATAGTGCAACACAGAATCCAGTTGATCACCGCCTCCATTTCAGATTTATTTCTAAGAGGACTTCTTAATTCCCTTAAACTAGAAAAACGGCCTTTCAAGATTCCAATAGAATGTTCAATACAGACTCTTGACTTTGCCAAATGATTGTTGAATTTGGCATTTTGACTGTCTTCTGAAGCTGCTCCCCGAAAAGCAGGAAGTACATACTTTCCATTCACATAAGCAGAATCTGCAAGAAGATACTGATTTTCATCAAAGAATTTTTCAGGTTCATTTGAAATATGCATTCTTTGGAAGACGTAGGAGTCATGACATGAGCCAGGATAGCCAGCGAAGAATGATATAAATTTTTTGTTTACGTCACATATAAGCTGAACGTTAATTGAATATCTATAAAGAAGATATATTTGTTTGTGTTAGTTTCAAGGAGGATGAAAGGAGTTAAAAATAATCTACCTCTTTTTACGGTCAAAGTAATTGTTTCCACCTTGAGCAGGTTTCTGGCTCAAAGGAATAGTAGTACCATCAACAAAACCAATACATCCTGGAAAGCCCTCTGCTTGCATAACCTGAGATGATTCAAGTCGCTCTTCTTTTGTTGGCCAGGTGAGAAGTTGAGATTCCAAGGAGTTGATGGCAGTGATACATTGTTTGGTATAAGTGTTAACTGAACCATACCCTAAATCAAAGACATTTTCTAAACGTTTCAAAGCGGCTCCATTACCATTTGAACCCAAATGACATAGTGTGATGGCCAATTGAATTGAAGGATGTTGTTGTTCTTTTTGAGAATTATTGTGAAATATGGGATGATCCTGAATAAGCTCAAGCAATTTAAGGAAACATTCCTGAGAAGTCATGAACAGCTGTCTAAAACTGGGTGTAGATAGGTTAAGAAGTGTTTGGATGGTGTACTTGGGGGTATGAAGTACTTGAGGCTTTCTGGGAAGAAGGTAACGTTTCCTGGCCATTTTTGATAAAACGACAAAATCTTCTTCTAGATCAGAATCGGAATCAGAGTCCAAGAGCAGTTCAAGCGCCATGAAAGTCATTGCTTTATGTAATTTATCATGATTTGAAAGTGAGGAAGGCATGACTCTTATATGATATGATATTAAGATGTAAGTGATGTACGATGTTTTGAGTTATGAAGTGTTATGCTGCGGAGTGCTGCGTATGAATGGGATGATGCTGACAAATCAGTGAAATGGGACTTGATGGTGAAATCAGCACTTTTGGTTGAGAAAGTGCGGATTTGAGTGAAATAAGTGACTTATTTCATTTTGAAATCCACCAGTATTGGGGCTAGTGTGTTTTGGAAATCCGCACTTATTAGGGGGTGTCAGTTCTGGCAAATCCGCACTTAAATTAAGTGCGGATTTCAAACCAAATCAGCACTTACAAATCAGCACTTAAATTTTGCAAAAAAGTCACTTATTTCAAAAAAGGGTGTCAGTTATGACCTCAAATCAGCACTTTTTTCCCGTTTTTTTTCACAACCACATTTTGGCCACAAAACATCCCTTCCTTTCTTAACCCATCCCTGTCACATGTGACACACTGACCTTCCTTGCTACCTACCCATCAATCCTCGGCACACACCCCTTCCTGACATTTTCAATATTTTGACCAGGCATGTTTACATTCTTTTTTACTTATTTCTTCTACTTTTTAATCTTTTTTCTTGTTATGTGCCAGTTTCATAATGCCTCCCAGACATTCCAAATCTCAAAAGGTAACTCAAAAATCTGCTTCGTCACAAAAGTCTCCTTGTAAAGCAAGGATTACATAGAAAAAAAAATCAGTGACTTTTTCTATTACTTACAACTGTTTTTACAGAATTGAAAACTATGTTTCAGCTAATATTTTATGGAAGTGAACTCTGTTCTTCGCCCAAAGAACAGAGTTCATCCTCCTATTTTCACATTCTGTTTGCACCAATTTCCAACATTTTCAATATTTTGACCAGGCATGTTTACATTCTTTTTTACTTATTTCTTCTACTTTTTAATCTTTTTTCTTGTTATGTGCCAGTTTCATAATGCCTCCCAGACATTCCAAATCTCAAAGGGTAACTCAAAAATCTGCTTCATCACAAAAGTCTCCTCGTAAAGCAAGGATTACATATAAAAATAATCAGTGACTTTTTCTATTACTTACAACTGTTTTTACAGAATTGAAAACTATGTTTCAGCTAATATTTTATGGAAGTGAACTCTGTTCTTCGCCCGAAGAACAGAGTTCATCCTCCTATTTTCACATTCTGTTTGCACCAATCTCCATCCCTTTCAATTCTATCAACACATGCTTGTCTTCCCTCCCCATGCCTTTCGCTATCCTCCCAGCCCCATTGTATGCCATCCTCTTTTAAAGGTAACTCAAAAATCTGCTTCGTCACAAAAGTCTCCTCGTAAAGCAAGGATTACATATAAAAAAAATCAGTGACTTTTTCTATTACTTACAACTGTTTTTACAGAATTGAAAACTATGTTTCAGCTAATATTTTATGGAAGTTAACTCTGTTCTTTGCCCGAAGAACAGAGTTCATCCTCCTATTTTCACACTCTGTTTGCACCAATCTCCATCCCTTTCAATTCTATCAACACATGATTGTCTTCCCTCCCCATGCCTTTCGCTATCCTCCCAGCCCCATTGTATGCCATCCTCTTTTAAAGGTAACTCAAAAATCTGCTTCGTCACAAAAGTCTCCTCGTAAAGCAAGGATTACATATAAAAAAAATCAGTGACTTTTTCGATTACTTACAACTGTTTTTACAGAATTGAAAACTATGTTTCAGCTAATATTTTATGGAAGTTAACTCTGTTCTTTGCCCGAAGAACAGAGTTCATCCTCCTATTTTCACACTCTGTTTGCACCAATCTCCATCCCTTTCAATTCTATCAACACATGCTTGTCTTCCCTCCCCATGCCTTTCGCTATCCTCCCAGCCCCATTGTATGCCATCCTCTTTTAAAGGTAACTCAAAAATCTGCTTCATCACAAAAGTCTCCTCGTAAAGCAAGGATTACATATAAAAAAAATCAGTGACTTTTTCTATTACTTACAACTGTTTTTACAGAATTGAAAACTATGTTTCAGCTAATATTTTATGGAAGTTAACTCTGTTCTTCGCCCGAAGAACAGAGTTCATCCTCCTATTTTCACACTCTGTTTGCACCAATCTCCATCCCTTTCAATTCTATCAACACATGCTTGTCTTCCCTCCCCATGCCTTTCGCTATCCTCCCAGCCCCATTGTATGCCATCCTCTTTTGATCCCCATTTCACCCCTCTCAACCTCTCCCAGACCCTTTTCTTCATTTAAAATGCCTCAGAACCCTTAATCGTCCCTTCCAACTCTTTCCCAACCTTTGAGTGACTGAAAAAATATGCGTTTGCTGAAAATATGCGATTTCATGTTGAGTTGATGAAAGAAAACACAGAGAGAAAAAAAAATAAGACTTTAACAGCAAATTCAAAAACCAAAAAAATATGCAAAAAAATTTACCATTCTCAGTGAATAATACATGCAAATTGATAATTTGAAGAGAAAGAGAAAAAAATTAAAATTGCGTTGAAAAATGTTGGAGTGTTATTGGAAGGATTTTCGCCCTTATACTAGTTGATTGAGAAATAGAAGTGTTGGATATAGTCGGAGGTGAATCAACTTGTTCATCTTCATACAGCTCTAACCATTGATCTTTGAGGTCAGCAAGTAGGTTATGAAGTATAGTGCAACACAGAATCCAGTTGATCACCGCCTCCATTTCAGATTTATTTCTAAGAGGACTTCTTAATTCCCTTAAACTAGAAAAACGGCCTTTCAAGATTCCAATAGAATGTTCAATACGGACTCTTGACTTTGCCAAATGATTGTTGAATTTGGCATTTTGACTGTCTTCTGAAGCTGCTCCCCGAAAAGCAGGAAGTACATACTTTCCATTCACATAAGCAGAATCTGCAAGAAGATACTGATTTTCATCAAAGAATTTTTCAGGTTCATTTGAAATATGCATTCTTTGGAAGACGTAGGAGTCATGACATGAGCCAGGATAGCCAGCGAAGAATGATATAAATTTTTTGTTTACATCACATATAATCTGAACGTTAATTGAATATCTATAAAGAAGATATATTTGTTTGTGTTAGTTTCAAGGAGGATGAAAGGAGTTAAAAATAATCTACCTCTTTTTACGGTCAAAGTAATTGTTTCCACCTTGAGCAGGTTTCTGGCTCAAAGGAATAGTAGTACCATCAACAAAACCAATACATCCTGGAAAGCCCTCTGCTTGCATAACCTGAGATGATTCAAGTCGCTCTTCTTTTGTTGGCCAGGTGAGAAGTTGAGATTCCAAGGAGTTGATGGCAGTGATACATCGTTTGGTATAAGTGTTAACTGAACCATACCCTAAATCAAAGACATTTTCTAAACGTTTCAAAGCAGCTCCATTACCATTTGAACCCAAACGACATAGTGTGATGGCCAATTGAATTGAAGGATGTCGTTGTTCTTTTTGAGAATTATTGTGAAATATGGGATGATCCTGAATAAGCTCAAGCAATTTAAGGAAACATTCCTGAGAAGTCCTGAACAGCTGTCTAAAACTGGGTGTAGATAGGTTAAGAAGTGTTTGGATGGTGTACTTGGGGGTATGAAGTACTTGAGGCTTTCTGGGAAGAAGGTAACGTTTCCTGGCCATTTTTGATAAAACGACAAAATCTTCTTCTAGATCAGAATCGGAATCAGAGTCCAAGAGCAGTTCAAGCGCCATGAAAGTCATTGCTTTATGTAATTTATCACGATTTGAAAGTGAGGAAGGCATGACTCTTATATGATATGATATGAAGATGTAAGTGATGTACGATGTTTTGAGTTATGAAGTGTTATTCTGTGGAGTGCTGCGTATGAATGGGATGATGCTGACAAATCAGTGAAATGGGACTTGATGGTGAAATCAGCACTTTTGGTTGAGAAAGTGCGGATTTGAGTGAAATAAGTGACTTTTTTCACTTTTGAAATCCACCAGTATTGGGGCTAGTGTGTTTTGGAAATCCGCACTTATTTAAGTGCGGATTTGGTCAAATTTAAGTGCGGATTTGTAAGTGCGGATTTGCCAGAACTGACACCCCCTATTTAAGTGCGGATTTGTAAGTGCGGATTTCAAACCAAATCAGCACTTACAAATCAGCACTTAAATTTTGCAAAAAAGTCACTTATTTCAAAAAAGGGTGTCAGTTATGACCTCAAATCAGCACTTTTTTCCCATTTTTTTTCACAACCACATTTTGGCCACAAAACATCCCTTCCTTTCTTACCCCATCCCTGTAACATGTGACACACTGACCTTCCTCGCTACCTACCCATCAATCCTCGGCACACACCCCTTCCTGACATTTTCAATATTTTGACCAGGCATGTTTACATTCTTTTTTACTTATTTCTTCTACTTCTTAATCTTTTTTCTATGGGTGTCAGTTCTGACCTCAAATCAGCACTTTTTTCATGATTTTTTTTTTCAAAACCACATGTTGGCCACATCATCCCTTTCTTTCCCATACCATTTTGTACTCTCCAAATTTCCTCTTTGTGTACTTCATTCACTTGGGTTGGTATTTTGGTTTGTTGCATATTCATTTTTTTTGGAATTTACAGTGAAAATTTTTTTTTGGATGGCTCATTGGTTTTCTTTCACCAGCTCAACATGAAATCGCATATTTTCTGAAATCGCATATTTTGTCAGTGATTTTTTTTTTCATTCATCCCTCATATCCTTTTCCTATTCTTCTCCAACATCCCTCAAACAATTTGGTTTCATTCATTTTGTCATCTCATCTCTCCAGGTAAGTCACTTTATTCTTTTTTTTTGATTTTTTGATTACTAATTATAATTTTTTTGTTTTTTTCTGTTTATTTTATTTTTTTTATCTAAATTTTTTTTGTAAGTGGTTATTTTGGATTTCAATGGTATAATTAACCTTTTTTTTCTCTCCCTCTTTACTTTCTTTTTTAGCTCCATCACCCTACTCTTCATCCCTCCTTGGCATGGTCATTATCCCCCCTTTCCCTTATTTCACTTTTTTTTGGCTCCATTTCATTGAAACACATACATTGCACATTCTTTATGCATTTCACTTACTCCATATTCAATTTCCCCACAATTCCAACATCAATCTTTCTCACTCTATTTTTCCTACTTTTCAATCAAGGTAAGTTTCATCTCCTTTTTTCATGCCTATATGATATCTCATTCCTCTTATGAAAAGTTCATACTTAAATATATTTATGACTCTTATCTGGATAACAGTGAACTTATAAAACTCCTTTTGATCTCATCTTCATTACCACTTTTCAAGTTTTTGTAAAATTTTGAAAATCAGACTCGGAATTAGGGTTAGGTTTATTCAAATCTAATTTTCTTTTTACTGAAGATTCTCCTGAAGGCTACCTTTCATTTCCCACAAACAGATTTGAATTTGATTCAGTGGTTGCTGAGATATTGACCGTTAAAGTTGAGCCTTTTTTTTCCCAATTTAAATTTTTATTTCATTTTTTTATGTAACAAATTAGGGTTAGGTTTATTTAAATCACATGTCCTTTAACTGAAGATTCTACTAAAGCATATCTTTCATTTCCCACAAACAGGTTTGAATTAGGTTCAGTGGTTGCTGAGATTTTGACCTTTGAAGTTGAGCCTTTTTTCCGAATTTCACTTGTCTTATTTCACATTTTTATATTGCATATTTAGAGGATAAGGATTCTGAAACTCTTATATGATTATTATCTAGGAATTTCAATTATATAGGCATATATTCGTTGCTCAAGAATATCACTAAAGCTCAAAAAGATGAAGATTTTCGCTTATGGGACACTCTACCTTCCTTTAACTCTTTTCTTGCTCTTCGACTCAAAAAGCACTGTAATAAAGCATTTGAAAAAAATCATGAACTTGCAACCAAATTTGGAATACCGAATTGGTGTGACTCCGAATTGGAAGATATCAGCCACGAATATCTTTTATTTTCTAATGTTATTATCACTCATTCTGGATTTCACAATAAAATTCACACCAATACCAAGGACACCAATTTTCTTAGTTTTGGTATATTCTCATATATCAAACCGATTACTGGCCAACCAATACAATCTCCAGCTAAAATCAAATGACATGGTTTATATTTTCCAGACCACCGGTGCATCATTGATTTTGGTTTGGGAAATGGTATCATCGAAACTATTTGGAATTCTTCTAAGGATAATCATCAAATGACCAAAGCTCCTCCTGGTTTGGAATCCTGTCAAGATTTAACACATTTTGGTTGCTCATTTCAAATCAGTCATAAGTTGATTCAAAGAATCAATAAGGTAATGAAAGAAGGTAAAGTTAATCGATTTAAAAAAACTTTATTTAGATCCAAAAAGTATGGGGATTAGAGTTGTCATTGAAAATTTTATATTTTTTCGTAAATTTTTAATAAATATTTTTTATGTATCAATTTCCTCAACTAAAGTAATGGGCCCACAACCTTGTGTTGTATAAATGGTAATCATGATAACATTTATTTGTTTCATGGGGTTCCTCTAGCCTATACCTGTGGAAAGTCCCAAACTTTTGTTTCTAGATTTGATCTGCATTTTGGCTTAAGGGATTGTCATTACTTTAAACTAGGGAAATTGATATATATTAGATATTTATTTAATAATTTACGTAATTATATTAAATTTAGATGACTTCCACCACTTACTTCAATAAAATGCAGGGGGGGGGTATTGCCAAATTTTCAAATCTGACATGTGAAATTGATGACTTAGAAAAATTTTGGTGATATCCACCCCTTGCTTCAATAAAATGCAGGGGAGAGTATTGCCAATTTTTTAAAACAGATATAGAATTTTTTTTGACTTGTGAATATTTTGGTGAAAATTTTTGACGAGAATGTGAAAGTAATTGTTTCCACCTTGAGCAGGTTTCTGGCTCAAAGGAATAGCAGTACCATCAACAAAACCAATACATCCTGGGAAGCCCTCTGCTTGCATAACCTGAAATGATTCAAGTCGCTCTTCTTTTGTTGGCCAGGTGAGAAGTTGAGATTACAAGGAGTTGATGGCAGTGATACATTGTTTGGTATAAGTGTTAACTGAACAATACCTTAAATCAAAGACATTTTCTAAACGTTTCAAAGCGGCTCCATTACCATTTGAACCCAAATGACATAGTGTGATGGCCAATTGAATTGAAGGATGTTGTTGTTCTTTTTGAGAATTATTGTGAAATATGGGATGATCCTGAATAAGCTCAAGCAATTTAAGGAAACATTCCTGAGAAGTCATGAACAGCTCTCTAAAACTGGGTGTAGATAGTTTAAGAAGTGTTTGGATGGTGTACTTGGGGGTATGAAGTACTTGAGGCTTTCTGGGAAGAAGGTAACCTTTCGTGGCCATTTTTGATAAAAAGACAAAATCTTCTTCTATATCAGAATCAGAATCGCAATCAGAGTCCAAGAGCAGTTCAAGAGCCATGAAAGTCATTGCTTTATGTAATTTATCACGATTTGAAAGTGAGGAAGGCATAACTCTTATATGATATGATATGAAGATGTAAGTGATTTACGATGTTTTGAGTTATGAAGTGTTATGCTGCGGAGTGCTGCATATGAATGGGATGATGCTGACAAATCAGTTAAATGGGACTTGATGGTGAAATCAGCACTTTTGGTTGAGAAAGTGCGGATTTGAGTGAAATAAGTGACTTATTTCATTTTGAAATCCACCAGTATTGGGGCTAGTGTGTTTTGGAAATCCGCACTTATTTAAGTGCGGATTTGGTCAAATTTAAGTGCGGATTTGTAAGTGCTGATTTGCCAGAACTGACACCCCCTAATATAAAATGATCCATTTTATAAAATGAACTCACAGTATTGTAAAGAAATAGGTTGAGAACCTTTTCCCATAAGTTTGGAGGGAAAGAAACGATGATGGTTGAGAAGAAGGTGGTTAAAAATGACAAGAAAAAAAATTATGCATAAAATTACCACTTACATTTGTCCAGGCACTATACTTTAATACCTTTAATGTGCATTACTAATACTCCTAAACCAAGATAAAAATTAAAAATTATTTATTATTTTTAATTTATCATTGCTTAATTATAAATATAAAGATTTTATAAAGAATCAAAACTTTATAAGAAAAATAACAATAAAAAAATATTTTGTACTATTGGTAAAAAAAATATAACTATAATATATAATTATTCCACTTATATTTATTCAGTACCCAGTTATAAAAACAAAAATTTCACTTGTATTTGATACAAAAAAGAGCATTTTCTTACTATTATTATTTTTCTTATCATTTTTTCTCTTTTTATACTGGATAAAAATGGACTTCAATAGTTTGGTGAAACTTATATTTTGTAATTTGCCAGTGGGAGTATATGCTTCTTAAAACAATAAATTCTCCCTTCTACCAGCTACTCCCCATGGTTTTTAAAGGTAAAGTGTTCAGTGCACTTCAGATAAATGTAGGACTTTTATATCTCTAGGTTATATTCCAAACATGCCTTACTAACTATTACGAGATTTATTAATTTAATTACTTTTTATTTCCTCTTAATAGACTCTAAATGTAACCGTCAAACAATGGAGAATAAATGAATTCTTGGTCAAAAAAAACTAGTAATTTTTTTGTAGCACTCAGGAAGAAGGTCCAGATGACAACAACAAAAATGGTCCTTTGGTGTTCTGCAACCATTCCTCCAATCAATGCAACATATTATTGAAATACAATTCCAAATAGCAATGAAGGTTCCAATTGGAAGTGATGTTTTGGTTTATAAAATACCCCCAATTGTCAAGGTATTGGTCAAGAGGAGAGTCAGAGATTGATAGAGACACAAATATTTGGTTTATATGGGCTATACTAGAGTAAAAATCATGTCCTAAGGTTTATACTAAATAGGGGGTGTCAGTTCTGGCAAATCCGCACTTACAAATCCACACTTAAATTTGACCAAATCCGCACTTAAATAAGTGCGGATTTCCAAAACACACTAGCCCCAATACTGGTGGATTTCAAAATGAAATAAGTCACTTATTTCACTCAAATCCGCACTTTCTCAACCAAAAGTGCTGATTTCACCATCAAGTCCCATTTAACTGATTTGTCAGCATCATCCCATTCATACGCAGCACTCCGCAGCATAACACTTCATAACTCAAACATCGTACATCACTTACATCTTCATATCATATCATATAAGAGTTATGCCTTCCTCACTTTCAAATCGTGATAAATTACATAAAGCAATGACTTTCATAGCTCTTGAATTGCTCTTGGACTCTGATTGCGATTCTGATTCTGATATAGAAGAAGATTTTGTCTTTTTATCAAAAATGGCCACGAAACGTTACCTTCTTCCCAGAAAGCCTCAAGTACTTCATACCCCCAAGTACACCATCCAAACACTTCTTAAACTATCTACACCCAGTTTTAGAGAGCTGTTCATGACTTCTCAGGAATGTTTCCTTAAATTGCTTGAGCTTATTCAGGATCATCCCATATTTCACAATAATTCTCAAAAAGAACAACAACATCCTTCAATTCAATTGGCCATCACACTATGTCATTTGGGTTCAAATGGTAATGGAGCCGCTTTGAAACGTTTAGAAAATGTCTTTGATTTAGGGTATGGTTCAGTTAACACTTATACCAAACAATGTATCACTGCCATCAACTCCTTGTAATCTCAACTTCTCACCTGGCCAACAAAAGAAGAGCGACTTGAATCATTTCAGGTTATGCAAGCAGAGGGCTTCCCAGGATGTATTGGTTTTGTTGATGGTACTGCTATTCCTTTGAGCCAGAAACCTGCTCAAGGTGGAAACAATTACTTTCACATTCTCGTCAAAAATTTTCACCAAAATATTTACAAGTCAAAAAAATTCTATATCTGTTTTAAAAAATTGGCAATACTTTCCCCTGCATTTTATTGAAGCAAGGGGTGGATATCACCAAAATTTTTCTAAGTCATCAATTTCACATGTCAGATTTGAAAATTTGGCAATACCCCCCCCCTGCATTTTATTGAAGTAAGTGGTGGAAGTCATCTAAATTTAATATAATTACATAAATTATTAAATAAATATCTAATATATATCAATTTCCCTAGTTTAAAGTAATGACAATCCCTTAAGCCAAAATGCAGATCAAATCTAGAAACAAAAGTTTGGGACTTTCCACAGGGATAGGCTAGAGGAACCCCATGAAACAAATAAATGTTATCATGATTACCATTTATACAACACAAGGTCGTGGGCCCATTACTTTAGTTGAGGAAATTGATACATAAAAAATATTTATTAAAAATTTACGAAAAAATATAAAATTTTCAATGACAACTCTAATCCCCATACTTTTTGGATCTAAATAAAGTTTTTTTAAATCGATTAACTTTACCTTCTTTCATTACCTTATTGATTCTTTGAATCAACTTATGACTGATTTGAAATGAGCAACCAAAATGTGTTAAATCTTGACAGGATTCCAAACCAGGAGGAGCTTTGGTCGTTTGATGATTATCCTTAGAAGAATTCCAAATAGTTTCGATGATACCATTTCCCAAACCAAAATCAATGATGCACCGGTGGTCTGGAAAATATAAACCATGTCATTTGATTTTAGCTGGAGATTGTATTGGTTGGCCAGTAATCGGTTTGATATATGAGAATATACCAAAACTAAGAAAATTGGTGTCCTTGGTATTGGTTTGAATTTTATTGTGAAATCCAGAATGAGTGATAATAACATTAGAAAATAAAAGATATTCGTGGCTGATATCTTCCAATTCGGAGTCACACCAATTCGGTATTCCAAATTTGGTTGCAAGTTCATGATTTTTTTCAAATGCTTTATTACAGTGCTTTTTGAGTCGAAGAGCAAGAAAAGAGTTAAAGGAAGGTAGAGTGTCCCATAAGCAAAAATCTTCATCTTTTTGAGCTTTAGTGATATTCTTGAGCAACGAATATATGCCTATATAATTGAAATTCCTAGATAATAATCATATAAGAGTTTCAGAATCCTTATCCTCTAAATATGCAATATAAAAATGTGAAATAAGACAAGTGAAATTTGGAAAAAAGGCTCAACTTCAAAGGTCAAAATCTCAGCAACCACTGAACCTAATTCAAACCTGTTTGTGGGAAATGAAAGATATGCTTTAGTAGAATCTTCAGTTAAAGGACATGTGATTTAAATAAACCTAACCCTAATTTGTTACATAAAAAAATGAAATAAAAATTTAAATTGGGAAAAAAAAGGCTCAACTTTAACGGTCAATATCTCAGCAACCACTGAATCAAATTCAAATCTGTTTGTGGGAAATGAAAGGTAGCCTTCAGGAGAATCTTCAGTAAAAAGAAAATTAGATTTGAATAAACCTAAACCTAATTCCGAGTCTGATTTTCAAAATTTTACAAAAACTTGAAAAGTGGTAATGAAGATGAGATCAAAAGGAGTTTTATAAGTTCACTGTTATCCAGATAAGAGTCATAAATATATTTAAGTATGAACTTTTCATAAAAGGAATGAGATATCATATAGGCATGAAAAAAAGGAGATGAAACTTACCTTGATTGAAAAGTAGGAAAAATAGAGTGAGAAAGATTGATGTTGGAATTGTGGGGAAATTGAATATGGAGTAAGTGAAATGCATAAAGAATGTGCAATGTATGTGTTTCAATGAAATGGAGCCAAAAAAAGTGAAATAAGGGAAAGGGGGGATAATGACCATGCCAAAGAGGGATGAAGAGTAGGGTGATGGAGCTAAAAAAGAAAGTAAAGAGGGAGAGAAAAAAAAGGTTAATTATACCATTGAAATCCAAAATAACCACTTACAAAAAAAATTTAGATAAAAAAAATAAAATAAACAGAAAAAAACAAAAAAAATTATAATTAGTAATCAAAAAATCAAAAAAAAGAATAAAGTGACTTACCTGGAGAGATGAGATGACAAAATGAATGAAACCAAATTGTTTGAGGGATGTTGGAGAAGAATAGGAAAAGGATATGAGGGATGAATGAAAAAAAAAATCACTGACAAAATATGCGATTTCAGAAAATATGCGATTTCATGTTGAGCTGGTGAAAGAAAACCAATGAGCCATCCAAAAAAAAAATTTTCACCGTAAATTCCAAAAAAAATGAATATGCAACAAACCAAAATACCAACCCAAGTGAATGAAGTACACAAAGAGGACATTTGGAGAGTACAAAATGGTATGGGAAAGAAAGGGATGATGTGGCCAACATGTGGTTTTGAAAAAAAAAATCATGAAAAAAGTGCTGATTTGAGGTCAGAACTGACACCCATAGAAAAAAGATTAAGAAGTAGAAGAAATAAGTAAAAAAGAATGTAAACATGCCTGGTCAAAATATTGAAGATGTCAGGAAGGGGTGTGTGCCGAGGATTGATGGGTAGGGAAGGTCAGTGTGTCACATGTTACAGGGATGGGGTAAGAAAGGAAGGGATGTTTTGTGGCCAAAATGTGGTTGTGAAAAAAAACGGGAAAAAAGTGCTGATTTGAGGTCATAACTGACACCCTTTTTTGAAATAAGTGACTTTTTTGCAAAATTTAAGTGCTGATTTGTAAGTGCTGATTTGGTTTGAAATCCGCACTTAATTTAAGTGCGGATTTGCCAGAACTAACACCCCCTAATAATAAGGAATAATTAAGTAAAGACCCCCAATTGTCATTGTATGCTAGTATCTTAGTATAATTTAATAGTAAATTCCAATTGCCCTACTACTTATTTGTAAGTGATTTAGTTATTAAACCTCAGGGGAAGACTAATAAAATAGATATTCTCAGTATTAACTCACAATATTTGGATTGGTGTGTGCTAGTGGTGGAAAATAGGTTAATAAAATATAGTTATAGCTAATATAAAGATAATATCAATTTATAAATTCTATTTAATATAATTTTATATGATAAAAAAAATTTATAATTTTTATTTGAGTTGTAATAAGTAAATGATGTCCAATAACCTGTCAAATCCTCCCTTATGTATACCAAAATCTACTGGAGTGCACAGAACTTCAATCCAGATGATGTCACTTCTTTCCCCAGAAATTAAAGCACTGTGAGGGCCCATCACCTCCCCAAGGCTTACACTTCAAGTATTTTCAACACCTAGACCTCCAGTAAGGACCCTCCATCCCAATTAATGATATCATAAACCCATACCATAAATAGAGAAAACAGATAAAAGGGGATACCATAAAGAAACAGGTAAAATAACTCATCCAAAGAGTATAGAATGAGACCCAAAGAATATAAATGAACTAAGTAAGTTCTCCAAGCCCCCAATAACATCCCAAAGAATCCATATTAACCCAGTAATCATATTCCAACCCATAAATCTGTGAAATTCCATCAAAGGAAGCAGATTAAGTTGTCCAAACTGGATATATGCGCCTGGAAAAGGTTTATAAGCTTGGTTAAGCATTGTGAGACCATTGAAGACATCCATATTACCTAAAAGAAGCAGAAAAATAAAGCTTATAGGCTTTTTAGAGGCTAAAACCTGCTTATAGACCTATATATACATAATATAACTACAGATTTCACTGAATATGAGGTTTATACATACATATAAGCTTATGTATGTCTATAATTAATTAATATCACTTAAGACAAGTATATTGTGACTCCATTAGCACCTTAATAATTATTATGGGGCTATGTATAAGCTATTAAAACTTATACAAGCTATTTAATAGTGTAATAAATATATATAGTCATAATAACCATATATATAATTATTATAACTTTAATTTTTACTTATAATCTTAATTTAATTAAGGTTATATTATTTTAAGCATAAGAAATACTCAGTCCTGGGGATACCTAGGCTAACACTCTCCTATATTATGGCCAACTATGTGCTTAACTTACTTCCTGAATCATACCAAGCTGCAGCCACAATTATCTTAAGAAAGTATGAAATCTCTAATCAGAGTTCCACAATTGAAACCATCTTTGAAGACATTGAAACTGAAGTAAATTGTCTGAAGGTTCTCAGCACTGCTGGTAATCACTCAGGTACTGTCTTGGCCATGGACACTAAGACAAAAATTTTCTGCTCAAAGGGAAAAGGCAATCCCTTTGCACCACATTCACAATCCTCATGTTTTTATCTCCATACCAAAAAAGCGCAAAGAATTCTCAAAACCAAAAAAAGAACAAGATTCCAAATAAAAGGAAACTTAACACAAGGCATTGACTGTTTTCTCTGACATCCCTCCTAATCACTCTATCCTGGACAGTGGCACCTCATTTTCTATCTTTAACAATTGGGACCTTTTTACTCAATATAAAGACACAAAAATTACTTTAACCCTGGCAAATGGGGAAAAAAAAATTTCCCTTGGACAAGGCAGAGTTTCATTTACCTCATTATCTGGTCAGGTATTTCTCATTGACTGTTCACTCTATCTGCTATCAATCAAAGTCACTCTTATTCCTATCACTGATATACTCATTAATGGCCAATGTCTTGAAAATAATAAGGTGTTTTTAAAATAAAAGAAAAAGGCACAACTCTTATTGAGTGTTCTTCAAAAGGAAGAATAACCAGTCTCCCATTTGCAAAGAATCCCATCTACAATATCTACTCAGCATCTTCAAAACAAAGTAATCTCAAACTCTTGCATCATAACTTTGGGCATCCAAGTAATCAAACCATGGAAATTCTTTTCCCAGGTTTGAATTTTTCCAAATTCAGTTGTAAAATGTGTGCACTTGCTAAAGCTCACATTCTACCATTTTCTGGCACATTTCCAACCCCTAAAAACAAACTTGATGTCATTCATATGGACTTTTGTGTTCCAATTACACCTGAATTAAAAGGGGTAAAGTCTTATTTCTTTCAAATAGCTGATGGTCATTCAGGATTTTTCCATGTTTACTTTCAAGAACTTAAATATGAAGCCTTCAAAAAATATAAAGAATACATAAATTTTGTTGAAAGCCAGCAGAGTAAAGTTATCAAATGCAATATTTCCAATAATGGTAGAAAATTTGTAAGAAATAATTTTTAAAATTATTTTTAAAAAAAAGGCATTAACCACATCTTAACCACTCCCTACTTGCCTCAACAGAGGCCAATGGCTGAAAGAGGGAATAGATCCTTTGTTGAGAAGGCTAAGTGCTTACTCATTCAATCTGGTCTTGAATCCTATTAGTGGGCTGAAGCCATCAACAGGGCTACTTACCTCCTCAACATACTTCCTTCATCAGCTCTAGAAAATTTATCAAACACCATGGGAGCTCTGGAATAGGTCATCTAATAATTTACCTCAAAAACTGCATCCATTTGGGTCAAATATTATTTATTATCAACAAAAACATCATCTAAATGGGAAGTTTGATAGTAATGGTTTCAAAGGAATATTTTTAGGTTATTGTGAGGGTCATATGAATTATCATATCTACTCTCCAATCACTGAAACCATACATATTACCCATAATGTTAAATTTCTTAATACTTTCAATATAGCTCCAAAAATAGGTAAACAAAGCTTTCTTGAAACCCTTATCTTCCGAGAATTAAATTTCCCTCAAACTCCTCTCTTTGATTCACCATCCATCTCCAATCAAAATGAATCCAACAATAATGCTGCTGAAAATGACACTGAGCCAATTTCTGCTACTGAAAATTCTGATGTCAAACAATTTGAGGAAATCATTCCTGAACTTCCTTCCTCCAAAAATTACACCTATGTTGATAAAACTCTCAAAAATTCATAAGAAATCAATCCTGCAAATATTCTACAAGCCAACTGTTGAGGTAATCCACTGTGCCTAACTGTAACTCCATGGGATAGGCCTAAAAATCATCATGCATGAAGCTATAACATCTCCCAAAAGCAATGGGTGGCTAAAATCTATTCAATCCAAACTTTCTAGTATCACAAAACACCAAGTCTGGAAAGAAGTACCTTCTCCAAGTCATAATCATTTAATGGGGACTACCTGGACTTTTGGGAAAAAGACTGACTCTGAGGGAAATGTTGTCTAATACAAAGCAAGGCTATGCATTCAAGGTTTTACACAAATTGAAGGAATAGAATACAATGAAACTTATGCTCCCACTGGATGATTATCAATTCTTTGCTTTCTACTTGGAGTTTCAGCCTTCAAGGACTGGGAATTACGACAAATAGATTTTTGTTCAGCTTTTCTCCATGGTGAGCCTGAAGAAGACTTGTACTTACAATTCCCTTGTGGTTATACACCCTCAAATTATAACCATTGCCTCCATCTCAAAAAGTCCCTTTATGGACTTAACCAAATTCCTAGGTGTTGGTATCACACACTATCATCTTTCTTCAATGACATTGGTTTTAAATTGAGTAAAACTGGCCCTTTTTTGTTCTTTAACAATGATCCCTTAAAACCATGTTATGTTGTTATCCATGTCAATGAACTTATCATTGGAGGTCCCTCTATACAAGACTTCAAGGACAAAATCTCTCAAGTATTTGACATGGATGATCAGGGCAAATTTCAATGGGTCCTTGGCATGCAATTTGCTTGGAACATAAATTCCAAAACTCATTCCTTATCTCAAACTCTCTACATCAACAAACTTCTTAATGAATTTAATCACTCAAACTTTTGATCTACCTCAATTCCCTTGGTTCCTAACTCACTTCTCAACAAAGGCAAATCCAAAAAACTTACACACTCTATTAATTATATTCAAGCTATTGGTTTACTCAATTGCCTAGTTCTCTGCACACGTCCTGATTTAGCTTTTGCAGCCAGTACATTAGCCCAGCATCTTTATGAGTCAACTGATGAGCAAATTAATGCATTATTTCATTTTTTACAATATCTTCAACTGACTAAATTATAAAGATTGATTTTAGGATCAGTAAACAACAGTCAAATTGGTCATCTCATTGGTTATGCTGACGCAGATTACAATAAAGCCAAAGATTCAAAATCCACATCAGGGACCCTAGTTTTTCACTTTGGCCTTATGAGTTGGAGGTCATCCAAAGAACAATCTGTCTCCCTGCCCACCTCTGAGTGCAAGTACTATGCAATGATGGAGTGTGGACAAGATCTTATTTTGACTAAAGAACTCTTTCATGACTTTAATATCAATCTCATCAATTTTCAACTAATTGGCAATTTCCAAGGAGGCATTAATCTAGCTCTTAATCCCCTCTATCAAAACAGAACTTTCCACATCAGCACAAAAGTCTGTTTGCTTTGAAAAAAAGTTAACAATAATGATTTTAAAATTAATTACATTTCTACTACTCAAATGATAGCAGATATCCTTAACAAATCTTTGCCTAAACCAAAACATCACAAATTTCTTAAGGACTTAAATTTAAATGAATTGCTGTCTTGAGAACAAGGGGGTGTCAATATTAATATAGTTCTATGAAACATTATACTACTGTTCTACTCTTTATTAGAATTAACAGACTGGAAAATGCATAAGATTTTAAAAATAATGTGCCTCTGCTTTATGAACTCATATGTAATAGTAAATTTCTCATGTAAATAAAATGAAAAGCTTTTTTACATCTTCACATAAGTTTGTGGAGCTATCAATATATAGAGAAATTACTTAATATCATAATGATTTTTTGAGGAGAAAATATGTAGTTTACTGATATTTTTCATTGGATTTCATCATTAAAAGTTTTGTAAATATATATATTTATTCTAATATTATGATCACGAATTATCAATTTTTTCAAGCTTTAAAATATTTTTGAAAGCTAAAAATTTCTTTCAAATATAATTAAAATACATTAATTTAGAGGCATCATTTACATAATTAGTAAATATCATTTTTTAATAAAGTGAAAAAATGATATGGTCACTATTATTTTTAAATAATAAATTTCCTTCTTCTTCAATAAATCAAAATATTAAGGTTGGAATTTTATGATGATGAACCATATGTCTAATAGCATTGCTAGTGTACATCTAATATTTCTTCCGTATGATGTATATAGATACCACATATTCTTAACCTACTTCTTTAACCTAACTATATGATAGATGAGCACTATGGATGGATGGGTAATCATTCTTGATTCCTCATCCGCTTTCTTCTCCTTATTTATTTATTTATTTCATCCATTACTTTATATACTTATTCTGTCTACCTTTTTCCTCAAGTCCTTCTCTGTCCACTTCAGTCCCGAGTCCATATTGTCCATTAGTATTTAACTTACTTGCTGTTCTTATTTATCAGGTAACTTTTCCTTCTCTGTCCACTTCAGTCCCAAGTTGATATTTTCCATTATTATTTAACTTACCTGTTGTTCTTATTTATCAGACATAACACTTTATGTACAGAATATATCCATCACCAGAAAAAAAACATGGGCAACTGATAGCAGGTGCCAATCTCTATCTTTGACTTAACTCAATTTCAGCTCAGCTTTAATTCTTCCAGAAAGACTGCACACTGAACAATGAGCACACTAGCTTGTGCAACATCTAATCAAATTTACTCTTAAATCAAAACTAAATATAGGGATAGGCACCTGCTATCAGGTGCCACTTGATTTTTTGCAGTGCATAAGTATCTTAACGGATTGAAGTAAAAATAATAATGTATTTATTTTATTGTATTTATAGTTATATATAACCTTTTTATGATCTTTTTAATAATATATCAATGTTTTTATATTATTATTATTATTAGTAGTATTATTATAGTATAAGCTATCAAATTAATAGCTCTAACAACTGTCTGTTGGTAGTCTAGTGGAACCTGCTAGCTAACAAGTAAGATATAAGTATTACTATTCTAGTTATTATTGTGTACCCAAAAATCTTCTAGTAGTCTTAAAAGTACATTTACATACCTCTAGTACCTTATACATACCTATTCTGTGACTGTATTTAGTAAATAGAGTGGCAGGCACTATTTATTTATTCATTTATATATAGAGTACCAACCCATCTTGAGCTGTGTCTATAGCTTTGTTCTATAGTACTTCTACAACATGAGAAGTTGAAAATAAAAACATACCAAAGAGAGACTGAATTCGTAGCTACCTTATTAAAATTCATTAAATGTCATTCGCATCAAAAACCTGAAGCTTCAAAAAAATTAAAAAATAAAAATAAAATAAAATAAAAACTGGTGAGGAGTTGAACATTTGTCACTGAAAACAAATTGTGAGGACATGAGGAAATCAGGAAACTTGATTTCTATAAAACTCATCATTTTCAAGTTTTTTTTATTTTTATTTTTTGGCTTGTGATGGATGGATGGATGTATGGATGTAAGGAATGAAAAGATTATTTCATAACATAAAAATAAAAAAATAGGATAGATATTTGATTACAAAAATTAGAAAAAAAATATATATATATTTCTTGCTGCATCTCAACATTTGATAAAAAACATACTTCATTTCGATAAAGAGATAGAGCCAGATAAAGAAGATTTAACCTGAAAAGTTAAAAAAGAAACATAAAAGATATGTGGAGAGTTTTTAATATAACTGTATTCCCAGGGACCGTACATAAATACATACAGTTCTCAACAACATATTCTCATCACCGATATATATATATATATATATAGAGAGAGAGAGAGAGAGAGAGAGAGAAACAGAAAGTAACAAAAAATTATCTTATAATTTCTTTAAGTTGGTATTCATCACCCATCCACCCACACTCACACCCACACACACCAGGATATAACAAAAAATAAAAATAAAAAACCTCTAATAATAATAATAATAATAATAATAATAAAACTCCACTCCTAGTAGAAAAAAAAGAAGAAAAAATCAATTATAAAAATCAACTAAAGCCTCATCACTCTGCTCCCCGCCGACACACTTTATCTACTATCCAAAAAGAAAAGAAAAGAATTAAATGCATATATATATAAATACATATATATATATATATATGTATAATGATAATAATAATAATAATAAGTTCACCAAGCTAACTGGAGATAATTAAATTAGATGATGATGATTAAATTGGATGATGAGGATGAGGATGTAGTTATAATTAATAATTCAATCCATCCATCACATCAAAAACAATGACTTTTAGATGAAAACGATAAATTTCTAGGATTGATGGGAGGAATTGTGATGATTAATGAGTATCAACATCTATACTAGTTTGGCTGGCTTCCTCTTTATACTTTTGATTTTGATTTTCTTTTCTTTTTCTTTCTCTCTCTCAAACGAAAACAGTCCATTCAATGATATGAGATGTCACATCCCTTTTATTTTTTTTGTATATATCTTACTTACGGCCACATATAGCCCGACTCCTCTCCCCATCAATCATGTCATGTCATTGGTCTCCAGTTAATTCGTATTCGGCTCCTCTTCTAACACTACCCCAACCAATCAGTCTCCAATGGTTCTCAATCCTTCGACTTAGTGCCACTTTTTCTCCGACTTCCGTACAGGCGGGTTGATTGAGTAAAATTTTAGCCAAGTCAGCCTTCACCGACATCACCCGACCTCCAGTTGAAGTTGAACCAATGTTCACCATCAACACCTCTCCTTTAGCCAACTTTGAGACTTTGGTTTGTTTTTTATCATCTGTCTTAACTCCGAGTAACCGACGCCTGTATACAACATTGAAAAATATAAATTCATAAGTAAGAATAAATGAATGCCCATGGTATTTTGTCAAGTAAAGCAACACATATTTGAACTCACAGTAGAAAGTAATTGATTTCAATCTCAGTAAAAATTTTGGGCAGCTTACCAACTGCCCCAAGAACCTGCCCCACCAGCCGATCTGCTCGGCAAAGTTGAGGATCAATTTCTAAAAAGGAATCATAAATATTGTAGCGTCAGTAACAGTTTTTAATACATTCAAACGCTTTATTGGGGCCGGTCGACCGATGTGCTTGAACCACTTACTAGTACCGACTCCAATTAGTCCACCAGGAACGGCAAACTGGAGCTGATTTTTTTCAGCTAAAAGGGATAATATTTTACTCCGAATGGGCGTGCAATGAATCTTGCCGTCAGAGTCTTTTGTAACAACTCCAGGTCTAATTTCAATTTCTTGCCCCATCTAACGCAAAATATATAAATGCAAGATGAAATATGGATCAGATGGTAAGATAGATGACGCATTTTATGAGGATGAAAATTATAAATGTGCTCCAAAAAATAGAAGCTAACGCACCTTTAGAACACCTTGTAACAAACTCCCGCCTGCTACACCTCCTAATAGCTCATGGACTTCAGCTCCTGGCTTGTTCACATCAAATGACCGGATAACAGTCAATCTGGGATCTGCAGTGAAGTCACGAACGGGAAGAGGAATCTTTTTGACGATATATTCATTGACGGCATCAATATTATACCGCAACTGAGCAGATATAGGAACCACAGGCGCCGAGTCAGCGACAGTCCCTACATATATCGAATTGTGAAGACAAGAGAATATCAAGATGTAACAATAGTTTTATGTCAAATCAAACAGAACCAAAGACAAATAAATAAACAAATATGACTTGAAGAAAAGAACCAACCTTTGACAAAGTTTAGAATTGTAGCATACTGCTGTTCAGCCACGGACTCTTGAATGAGATCAACTTTATTTTGCAAGACAATGATATGTTTTAATTTCATGATTTCGATTGCAGCGAGATGCTCGCTAGTTTGAGGTTGGGGACATGGCTCATTGCCCGCAATTAGCAAAAGAGCAGCGTCCATGACGGCGGCACCAGAAAGCATAGTAGCCATGAGAATATCGTGTCCGGGACAATCGACAAATGAGACATGGCTATTAGAGGGGGAGGGGAGGAGGAGGAGACAAATTAGTTTGATGCGTTTGTGTTGCGAAAGGCGAAAGATGTATAGACACCAACCGAATCAGCTTCATCCGACCACCACATCCAGCCACTTCACACGGAGGACGATCCTCTTTGTCACTGCCATAACTTCTGTAGCACCCAGGTCTTCTACACGATTCTTTTTCGCATTTAAAAATCTGAGAAAAAGTCAAGAAATACAAATAAAAAAAACAATGAGCCAAACGAAAAGAGAAAAAGGAGAAGGAAAGAAAAAAAAATGCAAGGGAGGGGTCTAACTTTAGCGTTTGCATAACCTAATTTGATGGTGATATTCCGCTGGAGCTCTTTCTTGAAGCGGACAGTGTGGACGCCAGAGATAGCTTTGACGACGGTTGATTTTCCGTGGGCGACATGGCCAATGGTTCCTATGGTTCAAAAACGTGTTAGAATGGATGTGGATGTGAGGAGAGGATGAAGAAGAGGAAAGAAGTTGAGGAGCGGACCGATGTTGATAGTGGCTTGCTTAGAAATGACTTCGGGACTTTCGGGAGTAAGAGTTGAGAAGTTGACATTGATGGGCTCCAGAAGAGGAGGATCTTCAGGGAGGGAAGACAAGTCAGAGAGGGAGTCTGAATGAGAGCTTGATGGTGAGTCGGGCGTGTGTGTTCGGTGTGGAGAATGCATGGTGGATCACGTGAGGAGGATGAGGTCTGAGGATGGCCAATGGCTGAGTGTGTGGAGTGAAGGCCGTGAGGGGTGTGGAAACCGAAAATTGGACGATCGAAGTCAAAAATCATCCCATCCACCCTCACTTTGCATAGCACCGCCATAATGCATACAAATCATCCAACTCAGACAATGCCACCGAAAATGGATTATGAACTGTGTCTTTTTAATTGGGTTTGTTTGGTGGGAATGTCTTGAACAAAACACTTTTCTTGTGAAAATATTCTTTTTACCATTAAGAGACAACTAGATGACTCAATATTCATGTTTGTATTTCTCTTGTTGAAGTATTTGTTATTTTTTTTTGTAAAACAACAAAACTTTATTCCTTTTTCATGGTTTCATGAGGTATGAAGCAAGTGGAAAATAAGCATTACTTAATCCAAGTTTTTGTTCAGTCAAATGAGTCAAAAATCACGATTCATATCAAATTTCAGATGTTGTGAAGTTCAATTTTGAGATTCAGATTAGGTTTTGAAACTATAATTCCACTCTGCATAGGAGTTCAGGATGGTTGTGGGATTTATACCCCAACACAATCATTAATTTTTATCACCATCATACAAGTGACTGTTGTAAATACAACATAAAAATTATTTGAGCTTTATTATAAATTTGATAAGCCTATCCATAAATACCACTATCTCAAAATGAAACTGGACATTGTTATTTAAGATAATTTCTTTTATATCTTAAGGCAAAAAACTAATGTTTGAACCTTGCAAGACTTTTTTGTGAGCTCCTGAGTTTTGAAAAAGCATGATATTGTAGTTTTTACACTTTATGAAGGTCGTGAGAAATTGAAAATAGTTGCATTAATTGAAATAATGTGAAACTACCATTTCTTAACCTCAATCTACTTATAAAATGCCCACTAGTTTTTCTGCTAGTAGATTTAGAGGGTATAGTATAGGTTCAACGCCCATAATAGAGTCACAATGAAAGGGTAGGTGTCAGTACAGTCTAGTATATAAGTATGATATAATAGTGTTATTTTATGGTCCTACTACTTATTATTAAATTATTTAGTGATTAAACCTCAGGGGAAGACTAATAGAATAGTTATACTCAAATTAAACTCACAATACTTGGATTTAAATGCGTGCTAGTGGTGGAAAATAGAAGAATAAAATATAGTTATAGCTTTTATAAAGATAATATCAATTTATAAGGGCTTTATAATATATTTCTGAATGTTAATAATTGTAGTGTAGTGTTTATTTGAAGTGTAGTAATTGAATGATGATAATAAACCGTCAAAATCCCTCCTTACTTATACCCAAATCCACTGGAGTGCACAGACCTTCAATCCAGATGATGTCACTGCTATCCCCGGCAATTACAGCACTGTGAGGGCCCATCACCTCCCCATGGCGTCCACTTCAAGCAGTTTCAACACCCAGACCTCCAGTAAGGACCCTCCATCACTATTAATAATAACACAGAGTCATACCATAAATAGAAAACCCAGATAAAAGCGGATACCATAAAGAAACAGGTAAAATAAAAGATCAAAAAGAGATTTAATGAAACTAAAAGCATATAAAGGAAACAAATAAAATGTCCAAGCCCCCAATAACATCCCCAAGCATCCACATTAACCCAAAAACATATTTCCAACCCATAAATCCGTGAATAACCATCCAAGGAAGTAATTTTAGTTGTCCAATACTGGGTGTATGCGCCTGATATAGGTGTCTATGCTTCTGTAGGCGTTGTGAGTCTACTGATTTCGTCCATATGACCTAAAATAAGCAGAAAAACAAAGGTTATAGGCTATTAAGGGGCTAAAACCCACTTATATACCTAAATATACATAATATACTGCATATTTCACTGAATATGAGATTTATGTATACATATAAGCTTATGTATGTCAATAATTACTTCATATCACTTAAGATAAGTATATTATGACTCCATTAACACCTTAATAAGTATTATTAGGCCATGGATAAGCTATTTAAACTATTATAATTATATAATAGAATAATAATTATATATATATATAATAAAATAATATATATTATTATTTTAACCTTATTTTTAAGATATAAGCTTAATCTAGTTAAGGTTATCTTATTTTAAGCATAAGAAATACTCAGTCCTAAGGATATTTAGGCTGACACTCCCTCACCCCAAAAAAAACAATAAAAAAAATGTTAAGACATTTTAATTAATCTTAAGGAATGAAATAATAAAATAAAAAATAATTTTTATAATACATATACTGAATGAACAGTATTATTTAGATTTAAATTTTTTCAAGAGATTTTTAAGATCAGAGATTTCATTTTCTGGAATCCACTGGTCATATTCACTTGATTTATTTTTAAATCTTAATAGATACTCAACTCCCTTTTCTTTAGTAAGGTGTCTCTTTTTAAGTATCTTTTCAATTTCTGCTTTTTCCACTATTTCTTCAGGTTGCTGTTTATGCCTTCCTGATCTTCTTGGAAAGAGAGCAGTATCATTAGAATGGTATGGTTTTATAAGAGAAATAGGAAATACTGGATGTTTTCTATCATAAGGTGCATATAGAATAACCTCAACAGCATTATTACCAACCATCTTTTTAACTACAAATGGTCCAATGAATGGATCCTTCAATTTAACATTACCATTTAAATTGAAATGTAGTGTTGAAATAAGGACTTCATCACCCTCTTTGAACATTTGTTCTTTATGGGCTTTATCCCATCTTTTCTTTTCATACTCAAAAGCCTTATTTATACATTCTTGAGCATGTTTTCTGCATAATTCTTGCATCTGAAGAAAAGATTTAGTACCTGGATGAATATCCAATCTAGGTAACTTATTAAGAGTTTTAGCAGGGGTATTAGGTACATAACCCAACCATAACTCAAATGGCTTTTTGCCAGTGACAGAATGTACTGTACTATTATATGCAAATTCTAAACCTGGGATAAGGGTTACCCAATCATGCGTGAATTTGTCATTGTCTTTAAAATTAAGACCAAAAGCACAGTATCTTCTTATCATATCTTCTAAGGTTTGTATCATTCTTTCTGCTAGCCCATCAGTTTGTGGATGGTGTGCTGTAGAAAGTTTTAATTGACACCCTGAAACATCCATAAGTGACGTCCAGAACTCAGAAGTAAATTTAGGATCTCTGTCAGAAACTATTGCTTTGGGGAAACCTGCTGTATTTAACATTTGTGTCCACCATAGAAAAGCTAAGTCCTTTGCAGAAACCTCTTTGTGGGTAGGAATAAATTTACACATCTTTGTAAATCTATCTACAATTACCCAGCAGGAGTTATAACTCTTATGCCCTGCTATTGGCAAACCTGTTACAAAGTCCATGTTAATAATTTCCCATGGAGCTTTTGGTTGCTCAATTTGTTGTAATAAACCAGCTCTTTTTCCTGTTAATCTTTTAGATTTTTGACAAGAATCACATGTTTCAACATATTTCTGAACATCCTCAGACATGTTAATCCACCAAGCTGTGTTTTTTACTCTGGTTAATGTTTTATGGTAGTCAAAATGACCTGCTAATATATCATCATGACATATACTCAACATTAACTCCTTCATTGAAGGGGGAATTACAATTACATTACTTAATTTTTTCCTGTAATATATAAAACCATCCTCAATGGAAAATTTTCCTTTCTCTAATGCCTCTTTATACTTATCTGGTAATGTTTTTATTAAAACATTCATTGAAGCATTAGATGGATCATTTAATATTGTAGTTAATTTACTTAAGTCAGGATCTGAATTATAATTATCAAGAATTGATTGCATAAATTCATCCTCAAGATCTACAATATAAATGCCATAAATGTTAATAATCTCTGATTCAGGAACATAAGCAGGATTATCATCATTATTAGGCAGAGGTACTCTAGATAACAGATCTACATTAGAGTGCAAGGTTCCTGCTCTATGTGTAATAGTCATCCGTCCTCTGTATTCTTGTACAGCTAATTGCCATCTAAACATGTGTCTATTAGGAGTTTTCATGTTTAAGAGTGACTTAACTGCACTACAGTCAGTTATTAACTCAAATTTTTGGTCTTCAAGGTAATAATGTAGCTTTTCAAGAGCCCATACTACTGCCAAACATTCAAGTTGAGTAGCACCATATTTTAATTCACCACTTCTCAGAGTACGTGAAATATAGCAGATTACTACTTCTGACATTTTACCTTCAATAAGTTGTTTTTGATGCAAAGCAGCACCCAGTCCAATAAAACTTGCATCTGTATATAATACAAAAGGTAATTGGAAATCTGGTAATCCCAAGATAGGAGCTGTCATTAAACATTCTTTCAACTTATTAAAAGCTTGTTGTCTTTCATTATTCCAAATGAAAGCTTCTGATTTCTTTATCAGTGTGGTCAGTGGTGCAGCAATTGATTGGTAGTTTTTTATATATTGTCTATAATAACCACACATTCCAAGAAAAGATTGTACATCCTTCACATTTTGAGGAATGCCAATATTCTTTATTGCAGCCACTTTATTTTGGTCTACACATATTTGTAAGCCAGATACAATATGACCAAGCACTTTTAAAGATTCAAACCCAAATTTACATTTTTTCAATGCAAGGGTCATTTTTATTTCATCCATTTTCTGAAATACTTTCCTTAAATGGATTAAGTGTTCATCAAAAGTTTTAGAGAACACTATGATGTCATCAATGTATACCATTAACCATCCCTCAATCATTTCATTATGGAATGTTATATCCATTAACTTCTGAAATACTGAAGGAGCATTCTTTGGTCCAAATGGCATTCTGACATACTTATAAATTCCCATGTGTGTTGTTATCAACAAAAAGTTCTGTGAATTCTTTTCAACAGGAATTTGATGGTACCCTTTATTTCCATCTAGGCAACTTATATATTTAGCACCTTTAAGGGTAGCATGTATAGAGGCAATCCTTGGCAAGGGATAAATATCATCTACTGTAAATGTATTTAATGCTCTATAATCACCGCACAGTCTTGCTTTATCTTGTTCATAAGAAATCAGCACTGGTGATATTACACAATATTTTGGTGTAGTTTCAACCTTCTCAAGAATGTTCATCTTTAATAACATCTTAATATTATCCTCTATGTCTTTCCTCTTCATTGGTGAAGCAGGATATGGTTTCTTTTTAAGACTAGCAGGAATATTATCCATGTCACAGGTTAAACTAATTTTCATTTCATGATCTTTTACAAGGCCAAGTTCATTTGTACCATGTGCAAAAGCCATTGGAAAAGCTTTAATTAATTCCAAAATATTATCTTTCTCAGTTTCACTTATCTGAGTGCCAAATGATGCTTTTGAAATTTCTGTTTCCAGAAGTTCCAACTCATTGGATTCTCTTCCTTTAGACAGGGAATTTGTTACTGACTCAATGTGTAAGACTGTGTTAAAAGAATTTATTTTAAATTTCCTTTTACCATTCATGCCAATTGTAAAATTATTATTAGCAGGGTCTAATTTTACACCAAATTTAGTCAGAATATCATTTCCAATGATAAAACAGTTACTACAATTTGTATTATCCATTACTACAAAGTCACAAGTTACCCTTACATAACCATGTTGGTGTTTAAAGAAAACAGCAGCTTTGTATTTACCAATGGGGTGTAGTACTGATCCAAAACCTCTCCAATTTTTATTCTGAAGTGGTTCAAGCTTAAACTTATATTCACTATCAATTTTCTGTAATGTATTAGTGGAAACAACTGAACCAGCAGCTCCTGTGTCCAATACTATATTAACATTTTCACCAGAAATGATAGCTGGAACCGTGATAGGTGTCATTTTAAAGTTATCAGCTTGTATATCCTTAATGATTTCAGCATCCTCAAAATTCATTAAAGATTCATTTGAGTCCATATTTAATATTGGATGTTCAAAGATGGACAAATCATCTTCCAACATACAGACTTCATTTTCATCACTATATGAGATATTGCTGTCATAATCACTTGATTCTTTACTTTTTTCAGTTTCAGTTTCAGATTCACGTTGATTTTCAACAATATTTATGTTTTTCTCACATTTGTGACCTTTTACCCAAGGTTTGTTACACTTATAACAAGTATTTGTTTCATACTTTTTAGGTACTACAGGTGCAGTAGGTTTTTTCTGCTTCTCCTGAAGTGTTTTTGAATTCTGAGATTTTACAGGTTCAACATTTTGCTTATAAGTGGAATACCTTGATTCATACTTATGGTTTAATAATATTTCATTGCAAATATTAATAAAGTCAGAATATTCAGTAACATTTAATGTTCTAGCTACAACAATGTCTCTGACAGATATAGGTAATTTGTATATTATCTTATCTTTCCATAAGTTAAAATCCATATGAGGCTCAATGGCTTTTAATATTTTGTTTAAAGTCATTAAAAATACCATAGGTTTGTCACCATTCAACGGATTATACCTAGTCTTCTCATACAGTCTCTGCTGAGTAAGCCTGAATTTAGAACCTCCAAATTGTTTTTCAATAAGTTGTTTCCATTCAGCCCAAGAGTAGTCTCTACCCTCACTTAAGACAGCTTCAAACCATAATAAAGCAACATCCTTAAATAAAGAAATTAATTTTGATGTTATCTCTTCATCTGGTAACTTATATGAGAATTTCAAGTTGTCAATTCTTTGAATAAAATGTTGCCAATCAGAGCTGGCTTCCCCATCATAAGTTGGGTACTGATCTATCTTAGGCCAGTTCTTCTGATTGGATTTTATCTCACTAATCTTAGGTAAATTCAACAACTCATTTACTTTTGATAAATGGTCTTGTATTTCTTCCTGCACGGATTTGTGACTTACATTTTCAGATTTGACACTACCACCAGATGGTTTCAATTGTGGTGGTATAGGGAAGGAATGAGATTCACTTTTGCCAATGAAAGGATTATTATTATATTGATTATACTTATGATTATCCTGGTTCATTAGTAGATTGGCAGTTTCAATCTCAACTTTAGTTAATCTTTGTAGCAACTCAGAGACACTTTGATTTGTCTGTGCAAAAGATAACTTTGTTCTTGATTCAGTCTTTAATAAGTGTGTTTCATATAATTTTTCTAACTCACAAAATTTGTTTGAAAGGTCATTATATTTATTACTCAATGAATCATATTTAAGAGTTAGAGACAAATGTTCTTTCTCTAATTCTTTATTACGTGTTGCTAATTGAGAAATGTTCAATGTTAAGGATGAAATTGTATCACTAGTGAGCTTAACTGTCTGTTCCTCACAATCAGTCATTCTATTCCACAATGCTGAAACAATTCTATGGACAGTTGGATTATTGTTAAAATATTCCATGTCCTCCTTTTCAATTCTCTCACTCTCCTGTGAACTTCTCATCTCACTAGTAGGTGGTTGCAACTGAGGATTAACTGTATTATCATTGTATATAGTACTGTTATTATGGACAAAAGACAAGTCAGGTGTATCTACTCTAAAACCTAAATTTCTTAAATCCTCCTCTATTTTTTGTACAGATTTAACATCAATAGAATTACCTATATTGTAATTATCAGTATTATGTCTAATCTGAGAGGGTAAGTTACTTACCAAGGGATGGTTGCCAGTCCTGATTTTTGGCACTTTTTTCCCTTGTAAGGGTGAGCTGAGGAAGTCAGATGAGGGGGTGGATCCCTGTTGCAACTGTGGCTTGTCCACTGTTGGTGAAACCAGTCCCATTTCCATTTGTCTACCAGGAATTTCTCCTGGGAGTGAGTGGACCCTCCTTGGGTAGGGGGTTGCTGATTTGATTGACTGGGCTGGCCTCCCTTTAATTCTGCCATTGCCTGATTCATCTGCTGAAATCCTACCTTGCAATTGTTTTGCAACTGCTCTACTTCTTTGAACATGAGAGATTTTGATTCCTCTAGCTTCAGAACCTGTTTGGCCAGGTGGGACAGTTGATCCTGAAGAGGAGGAGACGTCTTTTTGATAGTTATCTTTTTTAAGAGGGCGTCCTTTTCCTCTATACTCATGCTTTCTGGCTGGGGGTACTGTTGTCCCTCCATGGTGATGTCCTGGAAAGTTTTTATTAGCTTTAGATCTGGTATTATAAGCAGGCTGTTCACTTACACTATCCTGGGGAGCACTCATATTGTTCAGAATAACAATATTTTACGTCTACAAAAGGAAAAAACTCTTTGGAATTAGTAGACAAAAGATATTAGTAATTATATTACTAATAAAAAAGCAATGGAGCTTACCCTGAATTTATATCTTTATTTATTTAAATAAAATATAAGAAAAATTCGAAAAAATCTGTTAAAAATATAATAATAAGTTTAACTAGACCTCTATAAGGGTGAATAATTAGCTTACCAAGCTTTAGCCAAATACCAATTTAATTGGGTGTTATATTGGTGTCCAAATACCAAGTGAAATTGGGTTTATATTGGGTACAGTTACTACTGTAAATATCTAATTTTTATGATAAAAAATTAGTACAATTATTATAAGGATTCTTTTCCGCAATCAATGAGTTATGATGACCCACTAATATTCAGCAGACCCAAATATTTGGTTAATTTTGAGTTGTACTAAGGTAAAAATCACGTCCCAAGGCTTATACTAAATAATAAGTAAAATATAAGGAAAGACCCCCAATTGTCAGTACAGTCTAGTATATAAGTATGATATAATAGTGTTATTTTATGGTCCTACTACTTATTATTAAATGATTTAGTGATTAAACCTCAGGGGAAGACTAATAGAATAGTTATACTCAAATTAAACTCACAATACTTGGATTTAAATGCGTGCTAGTGGTGGAAAATAGAAGAATAAAATATAGTTATAGCTTTTATAAAGATAATATCAATTTATAAGGGCTTTATAATATATTTCTGAATGTTAATAATTTTAGTGTAGTGTTTATTTGAAGTGTAGTAATTGAATGATGATAATAAACCGTCAAAATCCCTCCTTACTTATACCCAAATCCACTGGAGTGCACAGACCTTCAATCCAGATGATGTCACTGCTATCCCCGGCAATTACAGCACTGTGAGGGCCCATCACCTCCCCATGGCGTCCACTTCAAGCAGTTTCAACACCCAGACCTCCAGTAAGGACCCTCCATCACTATTAATAATAACACAGAGTCATACCATAAATAGAAAACCCAGATAAAAGCGGATACCATAAAGAAACAGGTAAAATAAAAGATCAAAAAGAGATTTAATGAAACTAAAAGCATATAAAGGAAACAAATAAAATGTCCAAGCCCCCAATAACATCCCCAAGCATCCACATTAACCCAAAAACATATTTCCAACCCATAAATCCGTGAATAACCATCCAAGGAAGTAATTTTAGTTGTCCAATACTGGGTGTATGCGCCTGATATAGGTGTCTATGCTTCTGTAGGCGTTGTGAGTCTACTGATTTCGTCCATATGACCTAAAATAAGCAGAAAAACAAAGGTTATAGGCTATTAAGGGGCTAAAACCCACTTATATACCTAAATATACATAATATACTGCATATTTCACTGAATATGAGATTTATGTATACATATAAGCTTATGTATGTCAATAATTACTTCATATCACTTAAGATAAGTATATTATGACTCCATTAACACCTTAATAAGTATTATTAGGCCATGGATAAGCTATTTAAACTATTATAATTATATAATAGAATAATAATTATATATATATATAATAAAATAATATATATTATTATTTTAACCTTATTTTTAAGATATAAGCTTAATCTAGTTAAGGTTATCTTATTTTAAGCATAAGAAATACTCAGTCCTAAGGATATTTAGGCTGACAGTAGGTCCCTTTTTTTAATGAAAAACAAGTTTCAAGACTCACTACTTTTTATTGACCAAATGCTGGAAAAAGATACATTTTTCTCCCTGTTTTTCATAAAAACTTTCGTTTGGTTTGAGAATTAAGTGGGAAAACGACTGTATTTTAAGATTAAAATTTTTCTAGTTATTTTCATATTAGAATGCACATGTGAACCAAGTCAGAGGTATTTTTTTCAAAATAAAATCATAGAACATGCACCATCAAATCAAAGCAGCCTGTACTCACGGTTTTTAAAATTAGGGTACTTTCTCTTAGAAAAGGAATTCTTCAGCTCAACACTAATTTTTTTATTTGAAAAGGTAATGTGTAATGGATTTATTGAAGAAATTTGCACTATTTGATTCAAATGAAAAACAAGAGTGAAATAATAAACACAGGGAGAAAAAACCATGAACTAGACATCTAGTAGTTTTTCTCGTAACCAGTTGACATTCTTTGCATGATTTTAGCAATGACCCTGTATGAGATGTTTCTGACTCATGCCTGAACCTTTTACACCTTCTACCCCTTACCACTCATATTGATGTATTGAACTCCACTAACATCTTTCCTCCCCCTCATAATCTCATTATGGTTAAGATCATTTTTATCTTCTAATATCTCACCCATCTATCTAGAGATCCCACACTTTCCCATTCTCTTTCATTTACAGTAGATCATTTCTATCTTCTTCAATTTCTCTTCAGTCCTCTATCTCACTCCCCCCATTTTCTCATGAATATATCACCACATTATCCAAACACTTCCAAACACTTTGGTCTATAGAGAAATAGGCAGTAGAATAATGTCTATCAGTTTTTTCAGTGCCATTATTTATCTCTTGTCTATAATTTTCATGCTATTTTACACTGACATTTATGTTTTGCAATTACTGTGAGTTTCAAAAAAATTAATACAAAAATTAGAATTTTGGTTTTAACAAACCTCTCTAATATATTAGGGGGTATCAAAGTTAGATATATTCTATTTTAAAATACCTTATTCTTCCACCAAATCAAACATGATTATTTTTTAATATAGGGCATATTGAACCCCAAAAAAATCTTTTTACTGAGAATCAATGTCAAGCTTGTGGCTTTCTTTTTGTGTTGTGAAATAACTTTTAAATAATTACAAATTTCTAACTTTGACACCCCTTATTATTCAAGACCAAAAGTCCTATCATGAAATGGCTGCTTGTACAAGATACCATGCCATGTTTAAATTTTTTTTAGGCAGGAAATACCTACTGAAAGCATTAAGGTGCTACAGGCACCTTTTAAATTTTTTAAGGAGGGTAAATATGGGCCCATGGTAAGATTTAAGCTCATACAAGATACCATGCCATGTCTTAATTTTTTTTGGAAAGGAGATCCCAACTCAAAGAACAAAAGTTAGAAAAATATTTTTGACATTATTTTAAAGGGCATGAAGGCCTATAATAAAATTTGAGCTTTTAAATTACATGACACCATTCCATGTTTTAATTTTGTTTTGGAAGAATATCCCTATCCAAAGTACAAATGTGAAACAAATAAACTAAAACTTTTACTAGGAGACATGAAGACCCACAATAAAAGGGGATCTTGTATGGAACACCATGTCATTTATTTAGTCATTTTGGGAAAGAGATTCAAACTTCAAGAAAAATTATAGCACAAGCTTCTTCCTCTCTCCTAGTGCCTTGAAGAATAGAAGAAAGTTATTAGGGCTAAGTGACCCAGTAATCAATGCAGTGACAGTCATTCACCATAATGGTGATGAAATACAACTGGAGATGAAGCTAGTGTAGGAAGCATATTTCTCAAAAAATCTCAACTTCACTTGATAATCTACTGTTTCAGCTTAGTGATTAAAGCAATACTTAGTATTTTCTCACTTCTTGTCCAAAAGAAATTTATTCTCCAATGTCATACTCAAAAGTGAAAATTTGTAAAGGAGATTGTGAATTTATGCTTTTCAGTGGTTTTTATGCAATATGCAAATCAATATTGAATACCCTTTATTTTTGATCCAGTTGATATTACATTTTCATCAACAATTTAAGGACTCTGAAAACATTGTGTAGAAGATATGTAAACACTCTGTAAGTAGTCTTTATGTGCTAAAAAATAACTTTCTAACTAGTCTTGAAGTACACTGCAAGAAATAATTAATGAATCTGAGACAAATCTACAAAGAACCTTTAAAAATTGAAAGAAACATTTAAGGACTCTTCAAGCACCTTATAATAGGGGGTGTCAGTTCTTGCAAATCAGCACTTAAATTTGACCAAATACGCACTTATCTAAGTGCGGATTTATGAAACACACTTGCCCCAACACTGGTGGATTTCAAAAGTGAAATAAGTCACCTATTTCACTCAAATCTGCACTTTCTCAGCCAAAAGTTCTGGTTTCACCATTCTGCACATCTCACTGATTTGTCAACATCATCTCATTCATACACAGCACTCTGTAGCATAACAATTCTCATTCACACACAGCACTATGCAGCATAACACCTCATATCTCTAAACATTTTGCATAATATTCATTTTTCTACCATATAAGAGTCATGCCTTCCTCACTCTCAAATCGTGATAAGCTACATCAAGTAATGACTGTCATAGCTCTTGATCTGCTCTTGTACTCTGATTGTGAATCTGATTCTGACTTTGAAAAAGATTTTATTTTTTTATCTAAAATGAACACAAAACGTTACCTTCTTACTAGAAAGCCTCAAGTACTTCATACCCCCAAGTACACTATCCAAATACTTCTAAACCTATCTGCACCCAGTTTTAGACAGCTTTTCAGGACTTCTCAGGAATTTTTCCTTAAATTGCTTCATCTTATTAAGGATCACCCCATCTTTCGCAATAATTCTCAAAAGCCACAACATGATCCATCAATTCAACTGGCCATCACACTATGTTGCTTGAGTTCCAATGGTAATGGA
Organism: Hemileia vastatrix; assembly: GCA_030280995.1. Taxonomy (NCBI): domain Eukaryota; kingdom Fungi; phylum Basidiomycota; class Pucciniomycetes; order Pucciniales; family Zaghouaniaceae; genus Hemileia; species Hemileia vastatrix. The sequence continues at coordinate 25,950,168 of JASXTE010000009.1, read as the reverse complement.
GCTGCCTTGAAATGTTCATAAATTGTCTTTAATTTAGGCTATGGTTTTTTTAACACTTATAAAAAATGTTGCATCACTGCTATCAACTTTTTAGAATCTCAACTTCTCTCCTGGCCAACAAAAGAAGAGTGACTTGAATCATCTCAGGTTATGCAAGCAGAGGGCTTCCCAGGATTTATTGGTTTTGTTGATGGTACTACTATTCCTTTGAGTCAGAAACCTGATCAAGGTGGAAAAAATTACTTTTACTGTAAAAAGAGGTAGCTTATTATTTTAAATTATTTACATTCTTTTTTCATACTAACACAATCAACTACATATTCTCTATAGATATTAAATTTCTTTTCAGCTAATTTGTGATGTCAACAAAAAAATTATATCTTTCTTCACTGGCTATCCTGGATCATGTCTTGATTCCTGTATCTTTCAATGAATGCAAATCTCAAAAGAGCCTGAATTTTTTTTTGATGAAGATCAGTATCTTCTGGATGATTCAGCTTATGTGAATGGAAAATATGTACTTCCTGCATTTTGTGGAGCAGCTTCAGAAGACAGTCAAAATGCCAAGTTCAACAATCATTTGGCAAAGTCAAGAGTCCATATTGAACATTCTATTGGAATCTTGAAATGTCATTTTTCCAGTTTAAGGGAATTAAGAAGTCCTCCTAGAAATAGTTCTGAGATGAAGGCTGTCATCAACTGGATTCTGTGTTGCACCATACTTCATAACCTACTTGCTGACCTCAAAGATCAATGGTTAGAGTTGTATGAAGATGAAGAAGTTGAAACACCTCCAACTATATCCAACACTACAACTTCTCAAACCACTAGCATAAGGGCAAAAATTCTTCCAATCACACTAGCACATTGGGAGTATTAGCTATGATTTATTCTTATACTTTTTTCTTCTCTTTAGAATTTTTAATCACATTATAATTTATAAAAATCATTTACTAAATATACTTTTCTAATGATTTACATGCTTTTTGGTAATAATAATACACATTTTCCATGTTTTTAGTATTATCATCTAAAATTGATGAAAGAAAGTTATCATGCAAAAATTCCAACATTTCTTTTTCTTTCATAGAAATATAGTCTGACATATCTATATTTGAAATTAAAATTTTGAAAGTTTTAACAGAATTGGCTAATTTTTTACTTATCTGGATGGATGAACCAAGCCTTGAAAAATTTCCAAACTCTTTGACAGGTGTTGTTTGATGGTATAGCATATTAGCTGGCCATATAACAACCCATATTCCATCACAATTTTTAAACTCCACCATGTATTTCAATTCAGGAAATACAAAATGACCTCTATTCTGCCTTGGCCTATTGCTGTCCCATGAGCATTCATCAAAAAGTCCATCTAAAGTTGTTAGAAACCAGACACCTAAACTAAGCTCACTTTTGTCCAAATCCCTATTGTGAGAATCTGAAAACCCATCTGAAGTCCATGTTAGATTTTCCCACAAAGCCTCCACCGCATCATAAAAAGGAAGGTCTATTTCAGCTCCAAGCTTCAAAGATTTCTCATAGTACTTCTTTGCCAATAGTTTAAATAGATAAGAAAAAAACAAAAATATAAATCCAAGTGACTCCCTCACTTCCCCATCATCTATTTTAAAATTTTGGTAGAGACCTGAAGCATCATTCAGCTTTTTGAATTTGGAAATTTAAAATTTGTAACTTACTTATATCAAATACATGTTGACTCTCTAACTGTTCTCCAGCAGCAAACATATTCCCCTCTCCCCCTGATTCCAGACGAGCACCATTGGTCTTGATCTGGTGTCTTAATAATTTCATGTACCTGAAGCATTTCTTAGCATCCTCCAGTTTACCAAGTTCAGCCAATTCCTTTAGCTCAAATGATTTCACTATAACAGGATGAATATTTTGATTTTTAGGTTGAATAACCAAAGGCCTTTCTGAGACATGTTCAATTTGGTAGGTGCCTGTTTTGTGTGATCCAGGAAATGATGAGGGTATCAGCTCATTTGTTTCAAATCCCTCCAGAAGTAGACACTCCTTATATCAAACCTTTTCAAAGTCAGAACCGAAATCATCCTTCCAACTTTCACCAGCCATTTTCATTTGAGAAGCTTTTTTTGGTCGGCCATTGTGCCTTTGTCCACCCATTTAGATAATCTAGCTCTGAAATTTAGAAAAAATTCAATTATATAGAAAAGAAAAGAAAAAACCAAAAAAAAAACAGCAAATTTTTATGATGGCGTAAAGTCTACAACTAATTAAACCAACATTCTCAGTATCTCAAAAATAAATTTTATATAAAATCAATACAAATTTGTCCTGGTTGGGTTTAATATAATTCTGAAATAAATAAAAAATATAAATAAAAGAAAAAGAAAAATGAAGTAAAAGAAAAGAAAAAAACAAAAAAATTGTCAGCAACTTTTATGTTTGCATAAGGTCTACAACTAATTGAACCAACATGCAGAGTATCTTAAGAAAATTTTGAAAAGGAATTTGAAACAATTTGGTCCCAGTTGGGTTTTAGGAAAGATTCTTCAGAGTGTCTGGAAAAGGCCCACCTTTTATGCCTTCAGATTTTGTTAAAGCCCCATTTTTTAAATTTTTTTGTTGCCCCAGCAGTTTTTTTTTTAGAAATTCTTTTTTTTTTTGCTTTTTTTGTCCCAGCAGACTTACTTCTGCTGTGGCTTTATTTTTTTTGACCCCAGCAGACTTGCTTCTCCTGGGGCAACTTTTTATTTTTGGAAAAAAAAATTATAGCCCCATTTAAGCTTGCCCCAGCAGAGACAAGTCTTCTAGGGAAAAAAAATTACATGGTTGCCCCAGCAGACTTGCTTCTGCTGAGGAAACTACTTGGCACAATTTGCTTGCATTTGAAAGCAACTTTCAAAAAAAAATATTTCTTGAAAACTTTATGCCTCAAAGAAAAAAATGATGCTGTGTGCTCTCCCTTGACATGACTTTGTTTTTATTCATTAGGTTTTATCAAGGCCTGGTAGTGGTATGGCTCCAGTAGAGCAAGAAAAAGTTGGTAGTTATGGGCCAGATACTTCCCTCATAATTCTTCAAGAGCTGCAGTGGTCAAGAATGTAGTTTTTTTTGTATTTTTTTATTTTACAATTTTTTTCTTTTTCTTCCTTTTTTTAAATGATTTTTATGCTTGAAATTAGATTGAAGTCACATGCTGAAAAGACGCAGCGTCTTTTCTGTTGTATGACTTTATTTCCATTTCTTTGGTTCAAAATGTCAGATGGACTACAGGAAAGTAAAATTGTGGTGAAACTAAGTAAAAGAAATGTAATACTAAAACCACACTGCATCATTTTTCAATAATTTCACCAAAATCTTGTTCAATAATCAAGAATAGTCAGATAAATTGTGAGTGAACATCTTGTATGGTCAATCAAAAAGGAGAAAAAAAGAATGTAGTGTTAAGAAACAACAGGTCACGTGCTGAAAAGATGCAGCATCTTTTCTGCTCACTTGAAAGTTTTGCATTGCACCAGTAAATTTGAAAGAAACTAATGAGGTCTAGCTGACAACTTAAACTACAGAAATTGAAATAAAGTCACATAATGGAAAAGACACTGTCTCTTTTCAGCACATGACTCAATCACAATTCAGGCATAAAAATAATCAAAAAATGTACAAAAAAATTTGTAAAAGACTATAAATGTGAAAAAATGTCACATTACCTGAAATAAAAGTTAATCAATTAAAAAGTCAAGTAATTTTTTAATATCCTCATAATTTTGGCCATTTTTATACATTCCATAATAATTTTTTTTTTTAAATTTTCTTGCTCTTCCAATTCACAACTTACTATTTCTCTTTGAAATTCAAGGTCTTTTGATTTCTCTGAGCAAAGATGAACTCTTTCCATCTCCTCTGCCTCAAATCTGGCCTTTTCAAAATTAGATTGATGAAAAAAAATTCCTCCAAATCTAAGGCCCTTCAATCTTTCATTAGAATATGGTCAAACTTCATCTTCTCAAAGTCAAGGGCATTTTTTGAAATACAGGATTTTGCTATGAAAAGAGAAATCAAAAAAATAAGTTATTGAATAAGATATATAGTGACTTATTCTTACTTATTTCTTTTTTCTCAAAATAATAATCAAGGGAAGCCAAAGAGCTGGATGACATATTACCACGTTTTAAAAGATGGTTCAAGGTCATTGATGTTGAGGCTTAATGCTTTAGTTTTGAATTCGAGCTAGAGGGTTCAGGAAGTTCATCTAAAGAAGCTTCCAAAGCGTGATTCTCATTTGTGGGATTGATAATCTTTTTTGGAATTTGAGTTTAAGGAGGAGCAGGAGGAGAATAGAAAAGAGAGAAAGAAAGAGAGAGAAATTTAGAGAAGAATTTAAGAAAAAAGAAAAAGTAAACATACATCAGGCTCTGAGGAATCAGATCTGCTCCAAACTTATTGTTCTGCTTGATAGTCAGGATCATCTTTGGCTATACTATGGTGAGAGGCTTCAGGGGATTGATCTCCTTCAAGTAAAGGTGTGTCAGGAGGATTATAGTAAGGTTTGGATTCAGAGGTTATATCCTTAGTAGTATCATGTAGAAACAAAGGGTTGGCATCAACTTGGGAACCAAAAAGAATATCCATTTCCTCATAGTAAGGACAAATGACATTCAGCTTTTTGAAACAGTAGTAATTCCAATCTCTAAATCCTCATCATTTACACCAAAGCCAGTCAAAGTGGAAGCAAAATGAGCCTTTTTATATTTTGATTGATAACTTTTGACCCTCTTCTTCATTTGCTTAGGAGTGATTTCAATTCTCCCTTTTGTTTTTCTCTTTACTTCATTTGCCATCAACAAGAAGCCATTTACCTTTGATAAAGGTGGAAGTCCAATACGGGTGGACTTCTCACATCCAAAACATGCATCATAAGTTGATTTTATTTTCAGGAAGTTGATGATGACAAAATAAACTTCCTTTTTTAGCTGTCCATACTTTGGTTTCTCAGGTGGGGGGCTAGCACTACAAGGAGACTTTTGTGATGAACAATTTTTTTGAGATGCCTTTTGAGTGTTGTATTTTTGGGGAAGAAATATGAAACTGGTATGTTACAAGCAAAGAAAATAAGGAAGAGGTTGAAAAAAACAAGGGAAAAAACATGCCTAGTAAAAATGTTGCAATAAAATGTTTCAAATGATAGTGAGGATGGAGGAGGGGATGGAGATCAGTGTGTCACATGTTACAGGGATGGTATGGGAAAGGAAGGGATGATGTGGCCAACATGTGGTTGTGAAAAAAAATCACAAAATAAGTGCTGATTTGAAGTCAGAACTGACACCTGTTTGTGAAATAAGTGACTTATTTGCAAAATTTAAGTGCTGGTTTGTAAGTGATGATTTGGGTTGAAATCCACACTTAAGTTAAGTGCAGATTTTCCAGAACTGGCACCCCCAAATACTAGATATTATTCCTTTTTAAATACTATTAGAAGTATTTAATTACTATAAAGTTGCAATTTAAAAATTTTTAAGCACTCTATGGGTAACACTCATGAACTCCTTAAACATTCTTTGAGGGATTTTCAATAGCTCTTATAAGAATTGCTAATTACACTTTAAGCACTCTATACATATGCTTTAGGTTCTAGTAGGATTTCTCCAAGTTCAAAATGAACTCTAAAAAGTTGATCACATGGTTGTGCTCACAATGAGCTCCAAAAAAGTGCTTAATTAATTTTCATAGTGCTCTAACAGAGTAATTACAGAGCTCTTTTTTAGTATTAAAATATGAATTGTAGCAACTTTAAAGAATAACATTTGTTTATTAGAGGGTTCTTTCAGACTCCTGGAAACTTTCTTTTGATTTTTAAAAGATTCTTTGTAGATTCTTTACTGATTCATTAATTAGCTCTTGAAGAGCACTTAAAGGATAGTTAGAAACTAGTTCTATAGCAAATAAAGATCAATTAAAGAGTGCTTAAATAGCTGCTAGACATTTCTTGTAGATTCCTTAAATTGTTGTTGAAAATGTGATGTCAGGTGGATCAAAAATAAATGCTTTTCAATATTGTTTTTCATATTGCATAAGAGCCACTGAACATCAATAATTCATAATCTCCTTTAAAAACTTTCACTTTTGAGGATGAAATTGGAGAAGAATCATTTTTTGGACAAGCAGTAACAAAAATACTCAGTATAGCTTTAATCTCTAGGCTAACACAGTAGAGTATCAAGAGAAGCTGAGATTTTTTAAGCCATATTCTCCCTAAAATAACTTCATTTCTAGTTGTATTTCATCTCCATTATGGTGAATTATTATCACTGAATTGATTACTCTGTCACTTTGCTCTAATAAATTTGTCCTATTCTTCAAAACACTAGAAGGTAGGAGGGTTATGCCAAAGTTTTTCTTTGAGTAAGGATCTCCTACCCAAAACAAGTAAAAAATGACATTGTTTACTATACAAGCTTCTAATTTATTGTGGGCCTTCTTGTCTCCCAATAAAACATTTGGTTGATTTGTGTCACATTTTTACTTTGAATAGGGATCTTATGCCAAAACAAAATTAAAACATGACATGGTGTCATTTTAGAGATTAATTCTTATTATACACCTTAATTTCCCTTAAAATAACATTAAAGATTATTTATTGGTTTTGTTCTTTGAGTGAAGATCACTTTTCCAACAAAAAAAATTAAAATATGACATGGTGCCTTTTATGAGCTTAAATGCCTAAAAAAAAATTAAACCTGAGATGGTGACTTTTACAAGAAATAATTTGATCATACAACTTTTGGTCATGAATAAAACATTAAGGAGGTTTTTTAAAATTCAAATTCAAATGTTTATAAAATGCTATTTGTAAATCCACAGAAATCACAGCACAAAAATATCAGTTTGAAATAACATGAACAGTACAGAAAAGTATTAGCCTGTGTCACATCAAAAAAGACTAAATATTTTTCTGTTTAGTTTATGGTAGTCCCAAAATTTGTAGTGTTTCATAGAGAGAATGATTTTAGGCAGCTTAAAATATGGTTCTGATTTTTAAGATATTTATAGAAGTCTAAATAAGATAAGTAACATGAAGGGTAAAGAAGCTTAATTATAATGTTTTTAGGATTTATAATTAATTTTGATTGGGAGGGAGATTAATAGTCTTAACTAGAGTTGCTCCATGGTATGGAAAAAATTCAAGGAATTTGCCCTAAAAGGGACCAAAAAATCTACTAGACATCTAGTGTACTCATTTTTTCTCCTGAGTGAGTAATTAAATTTAAAATCAAATTTAAAGTTCTTTTTTAAAGATTCTAAATTGTGCTTGATCTCAAGTCTGAAAATGTAATAGGGAAATGGATAGAAATTAGACTTCTTTAACCCTATTGGAGCTCACATTAACATCTTTTGGAAGTTGGCTGGAAGATTTTCAGAAACTTTTTTTTACTTTTTTTTCCTTTTTACAACTCTTAACTTAAACTGGCTTGATTTTGTGTATCATTTAGAACTTAAATGACTGATAATCCAGGGAAATTTATAGTAATTCCCTTCAACATTCCCTGTGATGAGTATAAAGTGAAGCAATAAAGTTTATGGAATAGATAGAAAAAATGGCTCATGTTTTAGAAAGATCATATTTCCTAATAGCTCTATATTATTTATTTAATCATGAAAAACCTGATTAAGGGGTCTTAAATCTTACCAAGTGTTCTTCAGAAAGACTCTTACAGTTGCCTTGCTGTAAGCAGAATCCAAGGAAGTTGGATAAGCCTAAGGAAAACCTGTCCCTTTCAGTAAAATAAGAGTACTCAATAATCTAAGCTATAATTTCTACTTGATAAAGAAAATACTGGGTTTCAAGTTTAACTAACAGTTTTGAGATGCTAGAAACTGTGTTCTTCAGAAAATATAGTGAAATACAACAAAAAGTTGTATCAGTGAAAATTTATTTAAATGATTGTAAATATATATCTTTATAATATTTTTATTTCACAAAAAGAGCTCTATAATTGATTTCCTGAGGTTTAGATCTCTCTAATGGTATCCTACAAGTATATGCATATGAAGCGTTATGTAAAATAGTTGTTATAATTACTAAAATGTTGAAAATATAAGAGTACTGTTATTTATCTAATATTATGCTATAATAGTTATTTTTATGCATTAATGGTTGTTATTTTCAAGTTCTGATTATGTCGTATCCTTTCTAAATTCAATTTTTCAATCTAATCTATGCATAGTCTAGTCACATGCCTCAATTTCTACTCCAGAGCATATCTGGAGTTTGTCTTGAGCTTGTCCAGACTTCCAGACTCAATTAGAACCTTAAAACTACTCCAAAAATTCTATAAAAAATATTTATGATAGATATATCTCTAAAAAAAATTTCAGTATTTTTTGTAGTCTGTGTAGCCCTATTTATTAACTTAAAAATCATAAAAGTTAAGCAAATTATCAAAAATCAAAAAATCATAAAAATACTATCTTAAATTAATAAAAATATCAGAAGAATAAGGAGAATTCCACAAAATTCCAGAAGGCTCTTTAACATCTTAAATTTTATTCTCATAAAATTTTGAGCCCATAAAAAATATTCTTGATTGTAAAATAATTGTTTCATTTTGAGCTTTTATATAACCAAATTATACCTTATAACCAACCAATTTATTTATAATAAAATTAATTCAAACACAAAACAACCACTTAATATCACCAAATGAGAGACCCAAAATAATTTCCCATAAAATTTAAGTTTGGTACTAAAAATTTGACTTCCAAATCATATTTTTTGGTGTTAAGTATTTCTAAAATCTAGAAGCTTGCTTGGATCTTCTAGTATTACTTTTACTTGCTCATAGATTTTTTATGCCCACTTTGTAAACCATAGAGTTGGAGTTTTTCTTTGAGACAAATAGAGTAATATCTGTTTTTTTCAATATTTTTGAAGATTTATTAAGTCTCAATGTGTCTCTTATATCAGATATAGAATCAATATGTAGATCTTGATTAAAAACTACTAATACCTTTCTTAACTAAATCCTGTAACCTTCCAACTGATCATCCCTGACAAAATTTATTATTTTTTACATTTAATACTTATGGGATGAGAGGTGTGCTTTTTATGATATAATCAATGATAAGAAATTATAGTGATTTAAGAAGAAAAATAGCTATAATTGAATGAATATGCAATAGAATATTTTAAAACAAGAAAATATACATGACTAATAAATGTTCTTGTCACCGGACAACCTATGCACAAGGTCGAGGATGTTCCTGCAAGTGAGATGAAAGGTTTAGATACTTCTTTGAAGCACAGAGGGATGGTTCGAGAAAGTGATTCGAATATGACTTGAAGGAAGAACTACTGCGTCGAGTTATGTTTGAGAAGGATTCTAATATAATTGAAAGGTAATATTAAAATTCTTAAGATCTCACGAAGGGTTGGAAACTCAACAATCAAAGATTTAGGATTTAGAAATGATTATTGAGAAAATAAAGAAAGATACAATAATAATGATTTTCACTTTAGATTTTTACCACTATTAACTATAAATACGTTTTATAATTTAATTCTAAGGAATATCAAACCAAAAACCCAACCATTTTTATATCCTTTACTCCTCCTCGCATTGACCTCATACCCATCCACTATTCCGCACACCACAACCCATTAAAAATATATCCGTTACACCTGGACCCTCCTCACTAACATCCATTAACCCCTTAATCCCTCACTAACCATTCCGTCCATGCTCACTACCCCTTAATAACCCACAGACATTTCATAAACCTTTTAATGTACTATTATATTGATTATTGCGCTGTGCGTCGCTTATTGAGAAAAAGACTAAGACACACTATTGAGAAATTGACTAATTTAGATTTAGAGTTTAGACTAGCGTGGTTGAATAGCGAGTACACAAAGGAAAGTTGCAGTTGCTATGGAAAATTGCTTTCTGCGCTTCGAGTATGGATTTGAGCCCCTTATTATTGATTTAATGAGCTGCTTTTGCCTTGAGTGTCACGTGGCGCGTGACAGATGCCCAGGTATAAGAACGCAAGCTCTGTTGAGCGTAAGACATATTTCCCACACTAATTTTCCTTTCTCTTTATTTAATTATTATTATTTTTATTTTTAACTCACTATGATGGATTTCCCTACACCGACTCCCACGCCTCCACACCCTAAAGCGGATGGGGGTGTTGTTACACGAAAATTTTTGAAGACTTGCACGGCCTGCGAGTTGATGGAGTATTTTTGCGTGGAGAGCACGGCGACACGAGGGCCTCGCCAGAAGTGCGAGTTTTGCTGATGGAGAAGGGTGGCGTGTGACACCTTAGCAAAGAATGCTGACATTGAGAGTCAGTTTACTAAGACAAAGTATTGGGTGATCCCCAAAACAAAGGAAATAGTCGAGGACATTTGGGATGTGTCCATTGGGGACAATCAATCGGTGGAGGAGAATGAGGAGGAAGTTGAGGATGATGTGACAACCTGGGTGACTAGGGATGCGAGCAAGAGGCGGGTCATCAAAGAGGAGGTCGACGAATTGGTCGAGGAGGAAGAAGAAATTCCCATCTCGAGGAAAACCCCGAAAAAACAACGGGTGGTCATCGAAGATGACAAAGAGGAGAGGGAGGTGGCAGAGAAGGTCACTACTAAATTATTTTTGGAGGTTGACCCAATCTTTGAAGTAAGTTCACTTTTTTATAATTCATAAATTTAATTACTGATGATCCTGTTTTAGAATTCAGACGTCATCATCAAAGTCCCTACGGCGGAAGCTTCAAATGTGGAAGCGACCCTTGTGGAACCCACGGCTGTGGAAGTGGCAGTGTCGGTGGAGGATAGGTTACCGACTGTTACTTCGAGGGAGGAAAACGAAGAAACCCTCAATCAAGTATGGTTGAGGAAGCCTCGTCAGGTTCGACAAGCAAAATTTATTGAAGACTTGAGCCGCGAGATTGATAAATTTGTCGATGCCGCTTCCTTCGACGTATCCAAGGAGCTACTTGAACTTGGGGAATTGATTCCGGTAGGAGAGGGAGAGAATTTTGAAAAATGTAGAAAGGAGATAAGGGAAATTTTGGAAAAGATGAAGGGATTGGTTTGGGAGAAGATAAAAGAGAAAAAAAGAAAAAAGGAATGAAGAAACAATTTGTATTTTAGTTATTTTATTTAGAATTTTAATATTTATTTTTTTATAAGATTTGAATGAGAGAAGAAAGAAGAAGAAGAGAAAAAAATAGTTGATTGAAAAATTTGTTGTAAAGAAAATTTAATGAAAAGAAAAAAATTAGTTATTTAAGTTTGTTAATTGAAGATTTGAGGGATTTTAGTTATTTGAAAAAAGAAAAGAAATAAAAGAAAAAGAAGGAATAAAAAATTTTAAGAGGATTTTGAAAGAAAGAAGTAATTTGTTTTGAAGAATTTAAAAGAGTGATTTAGAAGTTAAAGTGAAGTTTGAAAAAGATGGTCGTGTAATGTTTGTGAAGAATTTTGATAGTTCAAGGAAAAGAAAATTTTAAAGAAAGAATGTATATAGAAAATTGAGAAGAAATTTTTTTATTTATTTTTTATTTTTTTTATTTTTTATTTGGTTTTATTTTATTTTATTTTAATTTTATTTTATTGTATTCTTATTTTTACTTTATTTTATTTTAATTTAATTTTATTCTAATTTTATTTTAGTTTATTTTACTTTCATTTTATTTTATTTTATTTTATTTTTATTTTATTTTAATTTTATTTTATTATTTATTTTTTTTTAAAGAAAGTTGAAAATTTTAGAAAAGAAAAAGAATAAAGAAGAAAAAAAAAGAATTTTTTTTTTTTTAGAAGTGAAGATGTTTTAGATTTTAAAAGAAAAAAACAGAGAAAAAAGAAAGAAAAAAAAAAGAGAAAGAAAGAAGAAAAAGTAAAAGAGAGTTTTAAGGTTTTGGTTTTAAAGGATATTTAAGATGAAAAGATTTCAAGAGTTCAGGGGCGTTAGAAACATTGATGGCTGGTTCCCAGGATGTTTTATCTGAGTCATCGAGGAAGCATTCCCATTCCACAAGGTATTGAAGTTTCCCCTTGCGCATTCTTGAATCAAGTATACAGCTTACTTCCCACTCTAGATGGTCTTCTACTCCGACCGGTTCCGGAGGAGGTTGGTTCTTGCCCGGGTATGTTTCTCGAGCCAGTTCCAGGAGAGATACGTGAAAAACAGGGTGAATAGCCTGCCATTTAGGAGGTAGCTTGAGTCAAAATGCAGTTTTAGAGACTTCAGAGTCGATTTCGAATGGCCCCAAGCGTTTTTCAGCCAGTTTCTTTGATGGTCGAGTCGTTCGAATGTTTCGAGCTTTGAGCCATACCTTGTCACCTGGTTTAAAAGAAGGAGCAGTTTGTCGATGTTTGTTGGCCTGTTCCTTGTACCTTCAAACCACTAATTCCAAATTTGATTTAAGTTCCTCTTGGAGTCGTGATATGGTTCAAAGATAATGTTCTGCAGGATGATTAGTTCCTACATGGATTGAATTGAATCAAGGATGTCTTCCATAAACAGTTTCAAATGGAGATTGTTGTGTCAAAGAATGAGTCGAGTTATTATAAGCAAATTCGGCCAATGGTAACCATGTGGTCCAATTGTCTTGTTGGTAAATGACATACATTCAAAGGTATTGTTCGAGGATTTGGTTGACCCTTTCTGTTTGCCCATTGGTTTCAGGATGATAGGCTGTGGAGAGGTTCCTCGTGATATTGAGTTGTCGACACAGTTGAGTCCAGAATGTGGATACAAACAATGAGCCTCTATCTGAAATAATATCATTAGGTAAGCCGTGTTTGGAAAATACATATTCTAGAAACAATTTTGACAAATCTTCTGCTGTAGCAGTAGTAGTAGTTTTAATAAAAATAGACATTTTTGAAAATCTATCTACTATTACTAATATAGCATCAAAATTATTAGAAAGAGGAAGTTGAGAAATAAAATCCATCGATAAAGATTCCCAAGGTTTAGAGTGAGTAGGAAGTGGTTGAAGCAACCCATACTTCCAGTGACGGGGAGCCTTATTCCTATTACATTTGTAACAAGCTTTATATAGGCCTTTATTTCCCTGGTCATACCTGGCCAGAAGAAATCCCTTGCTATTAACTGGTAGGTTTTATCAACCCCAAAATGACCAGCTAATGGAGAATCATGTCAACTATTGAAAATCCATAATTTTATCTCATTGTTGTCGGGTATGACTACTCTACCTTCAAAGACTAATAGAACTGATTCAATACTAAATCTTTTGGCCCCTTGCTTCGAGAGTATTTTGTCTTTTAACCCTAAACAATAATCATCCTTCGACTGAGCTTCGAGGATGTTGGATAGTGGATTTTAAAACGATTGAATTGTCATTGAATTAAGTTGATGAGTCGTTAATATTGATTTGTTGAAGATTGATTTCACATTTGCTGGGTTTTTGTCAGCAAATGCGTCCCCCGGCTGTGGGTAAACGTCGTCCCGACGTGACAAGATATCTGGGACAATGCAGTTCTTACCTGGGCAATAGGAAATAGAAAAAGGAAATTCAGACAGAAATTCAGCCCACCTGGCTTGACAACTGGTTAACACTTTGGAAGACATAAATTATTTCAAAGCATTATGGTCTGTTAAAATTTGAAAAGGACTATCTAAGCTGAGAAGAAAAGAGCACCATTTTTTAAGAAAATGAATAATAGCTAAAAGCTCTTTGTCATGAATTTCATAATTTAATTTTGCTGCAATGAGTTTGCATGACTCAAAAGCAACAGGATGAAACAGTTTTGTTTCCGGATTCAATTGAGAAATGACCCCTGCAATAGCATAATCACTCGCATCTGTCTCAACTATTGTCGAAGCAGTAGGATCAAAGTGTTGAAGAATTGGAGCTGTGGTGAACGCCGTCTTCAATGCTTCAAATTCCTTTCGTGCTGCAGAAGTAAAAACAAAAGGAATATCTTTTCTAAGAAGAGAAGTAAGATTGGAAATAGTTTTAGAGTAATCTTTAATAAATCTTCTATAGAAATTTGCAAAACCCAAAAATCCCTGGAGGGATTTAACGGATTTGGGCTCAGGCCATTCCAGGACCTTTTGAACTTTTTTTTCGTCCATGACTAAACCATCAGTGGATAATGTAAAACCCAGAAAATCAATAGATTTAAGATGGAATTCGCATTTATTATTCTTGGCGTAGAGACCGTGATCTCGAAGTCGATTTAGAACCTGTTGAACATGATGAATGTGTTCATCTAGTGTCTTTGAGAAAATTAAAATATCATCTAAGTAGATGACAACAAATTGTTCAACAACATCTTGAAAGATGTCATTGACAAAAGTTTGAAAAGTAGATCGTGCGTTACACAATCCAAAGGGCATAACTAAATATTCAAAACTACCAAATCTAGTGCGCATTGCAGTCAGTGGTTCATGACCTTCCGCAATGCGAATATAATTGTAAGAGCCTCTAAGATCAATTTTAGAAAAGAAATTAGCACCATTAAAAAGGGTAAGAAGCAATGACATAGGAGGAACAGGATATGCATTCTTCTTAGTGACTGTGTTGAGCTTTCTATAGTCAACACACAACCTAAGACTACCATCCTTCTTTTTTACAAAGAGGACAGGGGATCCGGTTGGAGATTTACTGGCTCTGATGAAACCTTTGGCTACATTCTCTGCAATGTAGTCTCGAAGAACTTGAGATTCGTCCTTCGACAAGGAATAGACAGGACCTGCCAGGGGTACTGGACATATTAACTCTATCTGATGGTTGTAGGGTCGATGAGGTGGTAACTTATTGGCCTTGCAGATTGAAAAAAAATTGAGGAAATCATGATATATTTCTGGTAGAGTTGATTTAATGACTTCAACGTCAATTTGGTCGTCCTCATCATCTTCGAGGGAATCTGTCGAGGGATGACCAGAATTGAGAGAGCATAATTCGATTACTTTGAAGCAATTTAAATCCTCTTTGAGTGAATTCATTGAGCTAGAAGGGTTAGCCAATTGCTCATTTAAAGAAAGATCAGATGCTTGCAAGTCATCTGGCAGAGATTTGTCCTCTAGCAGGACATTGTCAGGCGGGTTGTTTAATTCCCTATTGACATGCATTGAAGAATCAGAAATATACTTAGTCCATGGGGTGATCAATCCCTGTGTCCAATCAATTTCAGGATTCCAATGCGTTAAAAAGTCATGGCCAAGAATGGTATTGTCCATCCTTGGGGCATCCAAGACTGATAATTCCCACTCAAAGGGGGGGAAATTCGGAAAGTTGAAAACCCATAAAACTTTCTTACTGACCCAATATCTGGGTTCCTCTGATTCGACCAAGTAAATTGGAGTTCGATCGATATCTGTAAATGTCAGCTGTAACTTCTTGGCAAAAGATAAACTGACAAAAGAAATTGAAGCTCCAGAGTCTATAAGACAACTGAAGGGGATATCCTCCTTAAAAAGAATGAATCTCAAGCAATTTAAGGCAACTCCAGTCCTTAAGACATGGAGGTTCTGTGCGCTGGGAGAGATAAGATAGTTTGCTTTGCACACAAGTAAACTATCTACTAGTTTTTTGACTTCGAACTAGTACCTTCTCTTTCCTTCAATTTTACACAATCTTCCAGCTTGTGCTTACCCCCACAATACATACATAACCCATTATCTGCTCGCCTCTTCCTCTCAGCTTCTTTAAGTTCCCCTTTAGGATCCAGTACTTTGCTGATATCACCTGGGGTCGAGCTTTTTGGTCGAGGTTTGTCCTTTCCCTTGTTGGGTTTGGATTGAGTCGAGGAGGATTTAGTTGTTTGTGGGTGAGAATAAGGTCCCGATTCGAAATTTAAGCCTTGAGATTTGTTGGAGTATCGACGATGTGGAAGTCGTCCTTGGTAAACGCCATCAAGTTCGAGGGTTCGATCCATTAAATCTGTTAAAGTAGTCATCTTCTGACCGCGAAGATTTAACTGATCCAGAATCCTCAAAGGAAGTCCTTTTTTGAAATGATACTTAAGGGCAGCATCATTCCAACCTACTCGAGTTTGAAGTGCTCTGAAGTTCGAGATATATTTAGAGGGTTTCCCATTATCACTCATGTGAAGAAAATCAAGTTCAATTTCTGCATTGTCAGTTTTGTTAGGGTCACCAAACAATGTGAAGAGTTGGTCTTCAAACTTTTCCCAGTTATTAATAAGTAAGTGGGTTTCAGTCAAAGAGAGCATGAGAAGATAAGGTTCAAACCATCTTGCTGCTTTTCCGGCCAGTAATGAAGAAGCATAAACAACCTTTTATCGGTTGTTATTGAAGGTTCGAGGGTCATTATGGAACAGGAGCTTTCAGTTTTGCAAGAAGGGTCGCAATCTGTCTGGATGTTCTCCATCGAATTTATCAGGAGATTTCAGAGAAGGAGTTTTGAATTTAGATCCCTCTGAAGACGTTGAAGTTGAAAGGGTCTTCATGAAAAGTCTCATGAAATCTTCCAGAGAATTGGATGGTCCAGGTTCTGAAGGTTGTCCAGAAGGGTGATTAGCAGGGGCGTATGGTGCCTCGTGCATTGTATCCTCTCCTTCTTCATCATCACTAGAATCATCAAAATCTTGTGGGATGTCTTCTACAGATTGAACTGAATGTTGCCGTTCCCTAAGGTCGAGTGGATCTAAGGAGTGAGTGCGGGACACAGGCCGTGTGGCTGTTGGCCTGCCTCTGGCGCAAGCTCTAGTAGTAGCGCCTGTAGGAGGAGTGCGTTGAACAGGTGCCATTTTGAGGATTTAGAGAAAAAACCTCAAAAGGGATGTAGTAGTGCAAAGAATGAGAACTACGGAGAATTAAATTATACTGTCACCGGAAGACCTACGCACAAGGTCAAGGATGTTCCTGCAAGTGAGATGAAAGGTTTAGATACTTCTTCAAAGCACAGAGGGATGGTTCGAGAAAGTGATTTGAATATGACTCAAAGGAAGAACTACTGCGTCAAGTTATGTTTGAGAAGGATTCTAATATAATTGAAAGGTAATATTAAAATTCTTAAGATCTCACGAAGGGTTGGAAACTCAACAATCAAAGATTTAGGATTTAGAAATGATTATTGAGAAAATAAAGAAAGATACAATAATAATGATTTTCACTTTAGAGTTTTACCACTATTAACTATAAATACGTTTTATAATTTAATTCTAAGGAATATCAAACCAAAAACCCAACCCTTTTTATATCCTTTACTCCTCCTCGCATAGACCTCATACCCATCCACTATTCCGCACACCACAAGCCATTAAAAATATATCCGTTACACCTGGACCCTCCTCACTAACATCCATTAACCCCTTAATCCCTCACTAACCATTCTGTCCATGCTCACTACCCCTTAATAACCCACAGACATTTCATAAACCTTTTAATGTACTATTATATTGATTATTGCGCTGTGCGTCGCTTATTGAGAAAAAGACTAAGACACACTATTGAGAAATTGACTAATTTAGATTTAGAGTTTATACTAGTGTGGTTGAATAGCGAGTACACAAAGGAAAGTTGCAGTTGCTATGGAAAATTGCTTTCTGCGCTTCGAGTATGGATTTGAGCCCCTTATTATTGATTTAATGAGCTGCTTTTGCCTCGAGTGTCACGTGGCGTGTGACAGTTCTCCTATCATTATGCTATAGGGTGTTCCCTATTTTGATTTGCCATCTAGAGAGGACCTTCATTATAATGATCATCATTTTTAAGGGAATGATGTGAAAATATCTGTTATATCAAATCCTTAAGAAAATTATATTAAATTATTTTTCGATGATTTTTTAATATTTTATATCTTTTTGAAACTATAGTTTAACATTTTTGTGTAAATTTATAGTATCTACCACAAGATATTTAGGGGAGTTGATAAACTTTCTAAGAATCCCCAACTAAAAATCTAATAGAGTTTGAATATGTCTAAGATTGAACTCAGATAAAGCTCTGCATAAAATGAGATTGATCTCAGAAACAGAAACTATTGAATCTGCTCTGATACACAATATGTATCTATGTCTGATATAGATCTAAGTTGAAGTTAGGGAATTTCAACACATAATATTTTATAGGGGGAAAAAATGTCAACTTTATTTTGGTTTCAGTTCACATACTGAATTGATTCAATTAAGTATGTGAAAAAAAACCAAAATAAAGCTGACATTTTTTCCCCTTTTTTTGGTTGATTCATAATTTCCTAATTATTTTTTAAGTCTGTGTTAAAAGAAATATCAAATTTCAGGGCCTACCAGTGAGTATTCTTTAAAAACCTTTGAAATTATTAAGTCCCAAATAATATTTTTTGCTGCTATATACACCAGAGTAAATGTGTGAGGGATTTCTAAAATTCCTCTCTCTTATTTATTATTTGAGCTCAGATTGATCAACTCAATGAGCCCAGTTTGAGCTCAGTTTCATAAAAAGGCACAAAAAGGCAAATAAAAATTTTTATTAATCATCTATTCACCTCTAACAGTGTACATTCTAGGTTTAAATGGGGGTAATTAAGGGGAATATCTAGAAAAAACTCCCATTCTTTCCTGGTGCTTTTTCCCAGGAGATTTACATACAAAATAAAATTTATATGAGTATTTTGAATTCATATACCACAAAAATGGGGAGATATTTTATTAAATTCCTTCCTCTTGTTCATGTGATATATAAATTATTTTAATGTTATAAAAACTATTATATGTGTTAATCCTAAAAAAAATAAAGAGAAGTTAAAGTACAAGATATAATTTAATATAAGTATCTATTTAATGTCACTGTAATTAATATCAATAAAGGAAGCCTTTTTTTGAACAAATTTCCTGATTATTGACCTGTGTGGTTTGAGGGCTTTGAGAAACTTCATTCATTTTGATAAATCATTATGGTATGCTTATTTTATCATATTTTGAATGAATATTTAACTTTAATTTCATCAAAGTGTGCATACTTAGCAGTTCTACCACTACAGATGTAGAATCTCTCTCACATGTTCTAGAAACTACCACAAGTTATCAAGATTGGAATTTCTAAAAAAATTTCAAATTATATATATTATTCACTGCAAATTGAAAACAAACTAAGGTTTTTATAAAGCACTGATGTAGGAATTTAATGAGCTCTGAGATTTTCAAAAATTTAATCTGAGAGGTTCATAAGCTATATTTAAATCTTTAGTACATAAAAATTTAGAGCTTCATATGATTTTAGTGAGATTTAAGTAGGAGCTCAGAAAAATTTAAGTATGAGCTTAATAAGAGATAATTAATATTTTGATACAATTTCTAAAATAGACATGTTTTATATTTATCTGAGTTTGATTTATATTATATCTCAAACATAATAAATATTAATGGGAAAAATACTCCAATAAGAAAGATGTTCAGCATGTAAAAGTTAGAAAAGCAGCCCTTTAAAATCATCACTTAATTAATTTTCTATTTTTAAAACAAAATTTCACCAATACTGGTGTATTTTTAAACTGAAATGACATGATATTTTTATTCAAACCACTTTTTATTCACAAGAGAATTTTGTTTCATTATTTTTAAAATAGTCCATTTATTTTAAAATTAGAGGTTTTTTCTGTAATTTATGATTTTCTAGCTTTGGCAGTGTCAGTAAGTGTTATGTGTAGTAAGTATAGAACTATAAGTACTTCTACTTATACCAATATTTATTTATTCTACCTATTATCCCACCTTAAGTGAAGAGAAAAATTTATACATATAAAAACTTATAATTATGTGGAGTGGGGATAAAAAATAAATAAATATTGACATGTGTACAAGAAATCTGGGGTGGAAATAAAATCCAAGTGCCTGATCTGTATAATTAAAATTATATATTTTGCAGGATTAAAAAGCATTAACACTTCATTCATGCATATACTTTTTATTTAATTTCTAATTTTTCTCTTGAATTTATATTTCTCATTCTAATTCTCTTCATCCTCATATATCCATTAAATAGGAAGTGTCAGTTCTGGAAAATCAGCACTTACAAATCCGCACTTAACTTTGACCAAATCAACACTTATTTAAGTGCAGATTTCCAAAACACACTATCCCCAACACTGGTGGATTTCAAAATTAAATTAGTCACTTATCTCACTCAAATCTGCACTTTCTCAACCAAAAGTGCTGATTTCACCATAATTTTCCTTTTCACTGATTTTCCAGAATCATCCCATTTATACACAGCACTCTGCAGAATAACACTTCATAGCTCAAAACATTGTACATCATTTACATTTTTATACTTTATAAGAGTCATACCTTTCTCACTCTCAAATTTTGATAAGCTACATCAAGAAATGACTTTCATAGCTCTTGATCTACTCTTGGACTCTGATTGAGATTCTGATTCTGATCTTGAAGAAGATTTTCTTTTTTTATCAAAAATGGCCAGAAAATGTTAACTTCTTCCAAGAAAGCCTCAAGTACACCTTCAAAACACTTCTTAACCTTTCTGTACCCAGTTTTAGACAGTTTTTCAAAATTTCTCAGGAATTTTCCCTTGGAATGGTTATTCTTATTTTCATATTGACTTTTATTTTAAATTTTCTGTTATAGTCTCTTTTTTTCAAGTTTCTTTGTTTTCCTTCATCATCTCAGCATGAAATTGCATAATTTTTCAGTTAATCTTATTTTTCTTTCATCACTTATATCCATTTCCTTGTCTCCTCTTTCATCTCTCAAATAATTTGAAGTCAATTGTTTTTTCAACTCATCTTTCCAGGTAAGTCATTTTTTCAATTTAACTTATATATTTGCTAATTATTATTTTTTTTTTTGTATCTAAATTTTTTTAGTAAGTTTTATTTTTTGATTTTTAAGGTAAAGTCAACCTTTTTTCTTCTCTATCTCTTTTCTTTCTTTTTTTAGCTCCATCATCCTACTCTTCATCCCTCCTTGGCATGGTCATTATTCCCCATCTCCTCTATTTCACTTCTTTTTGGTTCCATTTCATTGAAACACATACATTGCACATTCTTTAAGCATTTCACTTGCTCCATATTCAATTTCCCCCAAATTCCAACTTCAATCTTTCTCAATCTATTTTTCCTACCTTTAAATAAAGGTAAGTTTCATCTCCTTTTTTTCATGTCTAAATTATATCTCATTTTTTCTATGAAAATTTTGTACTTAAATATATGTAGGACACATATCTGGATAACAGTGCACATATTCAACTCCTCATGTTGTCATTTTTATTATCACTTTTCAAGTTTTTGTAAAATTTTGAAGATTAGATTTGAAATTAGGGTTAAGATTATTTGAATATAATATCCATTTAGTTGAAGATTCTCTTGAAGGCTATCATTCATTTCCCACAAACAGATTTTAATTTGGTTCAGTGGTTGCTGAGATATTGAACTTTAAAGTTGAGACTTTTTTCCCAAATTAACTTTTTTTCTTTTATGTTTTTATATAAAAAATTAGGGTTAGGTTTATTTAAATCACATTTACTTTAACTAAAGATTCTCCTGAAGCCTATTTTTCATTCTCCTCAAATAGGTTTGAATTAGGTTCAGTGGTTTCTGAGATTTTGAACTTTGAATTTGAGCCTTTTTTTCCAAATTTTACTTAATTTATTTCACATTTTTATATTGCATAATTAGAGAAAAAGGCTTCTGAAACTATTATCTGATGATTATCTAGGCATTTATCTTCCTCTTGTAGAAGTTTTCATCATCACTTTTTAAGTTTTTGTGCAATTTTTAAAATCAGATTCAGTATTAGGGTTAGGCTTATTCAAATCTACTTTCCTGTTAGCTGAAGATACTTCTGGAGCCTATCTTTCATTTCCAGAAAACCTATTTGAAATTGGTTCAGGGGTTTCTGAGATATTGACTTTTAAAGTTGAGCCTTTTTTCCAAATTTCACACTTATTTATTTCATAATGCATATCATAATGTTTACATCATGCATTCATCTTTCCAGATTCTTCAAGCTATCTTTCTCTTCACTTATTATTTTTCCCTTTCATCAAGGTGTGTTTTTTCTTTTTCTTACCATTTTCATATGCCTAGCCCTTCATTCATTTTTGCTGCTCTTATCAGATCAGTCAAAAGTTAGTCCAACAAATCACAAAGGTAAAAAAAAGAAGGTAAAATTAATAAATTTACAAACCTTTATTTAGATAAAAAAAGTTTGGGGATTTGTAAAGTCATTGAATATTTTTTATTCTTTCTTAAATTTTTAATAAATAAATCTAATATTTCAATTTACTAAACTAAAGTAATGAGCAAAAAACATTGTGTTGTATAAACAGTAATCATGATAAAATTAAATTTTTTCATGGGGTTCATCTCACCTATACCTGTGGAGAGTCCCAAACTTAGTTTCTAGAATTGGTCTGCATTTTGGCTTGAGTAATTGTCATTAATTTAAAACTAGTAAATTTGATATATCTAATTTATTTATTTATTAATTTATGGAATTATATTAAATTTTGGTGATTTTTACCCCTTACACTGTGTAATATGGGGGGTGGACTTGCTAGAAAGTCCACAACCTAGGACCCAAATTCACCTCAGACTGAAAACACATTGAGCTATTGAAAAAGGAACCATACAATCAGGGATGAAAACCATTCAGCAGAACAGTTTTTGGTGGGTGTTCAAGTATAGTTCAGTCTGAGTTCAGTCTGAGTTCAGGTTGGGGACTTGCTAGCAAGTCCAGCCCCTATATTGTGTAGTGTTACTTCAATAAAATTCAAGGGAGGGTATTGCCAAATTTTTCAAACAGATATAGAATTTTGTTGACTTAACTTAATTTAGAAATGCAAATTTGTTGTGAGGTGATAAAATCATGTTGTTGATGAAGAATTTTGCACAGGTGTTAGTATTATTTTACCATCTGAAATTCAAAAAGTGAAATATTTTAGAGTCCAGTAAGTAAAAATAATGTTATCAGAATCTCTTGATATAACTATTTTTGATAAGATTAAAAGTAACTATTAAATTGGGAACAAAAAATAATATCCATTTCCTCATAGAAAAGACACATGACATTGAGCTTTTTGGAAACAGTGGTAATTCCATTCTCCAAATCATAATCATCAATACCAAAGCCAGTGCAAGTGAAAGTGAGATGAGCCTTTATATATTTTGATTGATAACTTTTGAACCTCTCCTTAATTTTCTTAGAATAGCTTTCAATTCTCCCTTTTTTCTTTTTTACTTCATTTTCCATCAACAAAAAGCAATTGACCTTTGATGAAGGTGGACATCTGATTTGGGGAGGTTGAAAACATAAATAAAGAAGGAAAAAAACATGCCTGGTTAAAATTTCACAATAAAATGTTTCAAATCTCAGTAAGAGGTGTGCTCCAAGGATTGATGAGAGGATTGAGGTCTGGGTGTCACATGTGACAGGGATGGGGTGGGAAAGGAAGCAATGATGTGTACAACATGTGGTTGTGAAAAAAAATTGGGAAAAAAAGTGTTGATTTGAGGTCATAACTGACACCCATTTTTCAAGTAAGAGAATTTTTTGCAAAATTTTAGTGCTGATTTGGTTTGAAATCCGCACTTAAGTTAAGGGTGGATTTTCCAGAAATTTCACCCCGTAATATAAGAAATCATCATATTATTGCTCTTAACATTAATATACTATAAATAATTTAATAATTAACATATTTTATTTAATTAGTAAAATAAATTAAGCTACTACTATAGTTATTTCAAACTTGAAATTTATTTCCTTTAAAACTTACTATTCATTACAAATCAAGGTTAGATTTGATATTACATACCTTTAGCCAACCTGATAGACACCCTCTATTTTTTGAAGGAACTTTAAGCAAGTGTTTCAACTCAAAATTTATTTGAAAAATAAAAAATAAAAAATGGTCCAGGAAAAATGATGCTTGACAGAAATTCCTATGCATAAAAAGATTTAAGTAATAACTTTTACTAATGGTGATTTCCCTGGAAAAAAGTCCTCATGATTTTTCAAATATTTTATTATTATAAAAAACATCACTCATATGACCTGAATTCATACAAATGATAAATTCCGACTTCTGGATCCATAATATCATATCAAAAATATAAAGTGGTGAAGTAACAATTTTTTTTGAATAATATTACTATAAAAAATTGAATATTTGACTTTTAAAACTATTGATTCTGGAAAAATGAGAGTAAAAGCATTAGGAATAGAGGGTGAAGTATACTTATATTCAAAAAATAGATAATTGAAAAAAACAAAGGTCTGAGCTTTTTTGTTATATAAATGGTAAAATACACTAAAAATCTCCCAAAAGCAGCAAAATAACTCAATAAGTTGTCAATAGTTTGGGCCACAAATAGTGTTTTTTTAATCATTTTTATTTAAAGCTAACTGAATCTCACCCTCAATTTTTAATGATTCTATACTTGTTTTACTAAATTCACTAGTTTTGGAAGTCAAATTTTCAAATTTTATGAAACTAAATGAGATGAGAAAAATACTTATTATTTCATATTTTTAATATGATATTATGAATCTAGAGCTTGTACTTGATTATATTAAATAGATTAATGTCATTTTAATGATGATTTTAAAATAAGTCAAACATTTTTAAAGTAATGGGACTTACTACTGAGGAATGTACCTAAAAAATACAGTTTAGTCTATAAATAAAACGATTATAAATATAACCTTATTTTGGTTACATATGTGAATTATCAGTACCACAGTGAAGTATAAACCTAATTTTTATTGTTCATTTCAGCTGATCCTTTATAGTAATAAGGTTATTGTTAAGACTTAGACTCTAAAACCATAATAGGGGGTATCAATTTTGACCAATCTGCAATTAAATTAATTGCAGATAAAAATCATTATACCCCAATTATCTTCCACAATTAATTTTGCTAATAATTGGGTTATTAGATCTTTTACGTGTCAATTTTCACCTCTATATGACATTTTTATCCTCAATTTTTCATAACCACATCTTGGAAACCTTTCTGGATGTGCCAGCCTCCCTAACTTACTGTGCACTCCCATCCTGTCTATTCATTCTATCTGTTAAAAACCCCTCCCCATCTCATCTGTTTATTTCTTCTTCTTTTCATCTTTAAATATCTCAACATGCCTCATCATCATAGATCTTCTTAAAAGCAGCCATCCTCCAGATGTTCTTCAAATACCATTACTCCCTCTTTCCCCCACTCATCTGAGAAAGCAAAGACCATTCAACTAAAAAAATGTGGTCATCTCATACTTATCAACTGGCTGAAAACCAAGACTAATTATAATTCTTCTTTTTGGTACTGAGAATGCAACCAAAGTAGGACAGTCCCCTGCATCAAAAGTCAATGGATATCTTCTAATGGCCAATGAATTATGAAATATAACAAATTGAAGGATTAATATTTTGCCTAAACAGATGTCTGAGTGCTTCAAGAACTATCAAGCCAAATACAAAAAGGCTAATACTCTTTCATCTTCCACTGGTTTTGGTAAAACTGACCTTGATGTCAGTAAGTGCATCAAAACTATAGACAATAAACTTGATTCTTTATGTCCTTACTATAAAGATATGGATTCCATATTTGGAGAGCAAGCCAATGTTAATCCTGAAAACATGTTGGATGGAGAAGATAATATCTCCAAAAATTATTTCAAAAGAAATCTTTTTCCTTCCGCTTCTACTCAAGCCTCCACTCATTTGACTTCCACCAATCAAGAAATATTTTCAATAGATCCTTATTGCAATATAAACCAACCTGACCTCACTCCAGTGAGATTTTATTTCCTGTCTAGTTGTTGTATTTTTTTATTCACATCTTTTTTTTATTTCTAAAAAGGATAATGAATGAAATGAGGATCCTCAAGAAAGCAAGTCTGAAGCTTGAATAGGAGAAGTAATTTGAGCTTTCTTTAAAGAGGTATGATGAAGCACATAACTTGGAGGAGAAGAATTTTGAGATAAAGAATATGGAGAATGCTTGTGAGTACAATTTCTTATTGGATTAAATGAAAATCAATTATCAACTTGAAGATTGTTCAAAAAAGAAAGTTTTCTTGATAGAATGTGTTAAAGCTAATAAATCTGTTGAGGAAATTGAATGCTTAATGAAAATTTTTGATGACTAGTTTTTTCTATTCCATTCATATTTAATTCCAAATTTTTTTTAGAAAGTTTTCTTGATAGAATGAATTAAAGCTAATAAATCTGTTGATGAAATTGACTGCTTAATTAAAATGTTTGATGACTAGTTTTTATTATTTTTTTGTTCATATTTCAATCCAATTTTTTTGAACGTTTTCTTGATAAAGTGCATTAAAGCTAATAAATCTGTTGAGGAAATTGACTGCTTAATGAAAATTTTTGATGACTAGTTTTTATTATTATTTTTGTTCATATTTCATTCCAAATTTTTTCAAGTCAAAAAATTTAAACATCTTATTTGAAAATTTGTAAATACCCCCCCCCTGCAATACACTCTAGAAGGTGGTAAGGATTACTAAATTTTCATTCTATTTCATAAATAATTAAGTAAATCAATTAAAAAAGATAATTAACCAAGTAAAGGAATCCCAAATACTATCTGTCAATGATTTCATGAGCAAAGTCAAAGAAAACATATGAAAAGAATGGTATTATGAACTCATTCATAGAATATAATTGAATGAACACCTTTATACAGCACAAGGGTTTAATGGTTAAATACTTAATTTGATTGATTATCTTTAGTAACTGATAAATTAAAAATTTAAGAAAAAAAATACAAATTTGGCAATCCTTTAATTACTGTATTTAGAGCCCCTCCCTCATATTTTACTAGCCATGGACCCTTCAACCCTTACCTTACTTACCCAGTTTATCAAACTTTTATTGATATGAAAAGAACATCCAAAATGAGTAAACTTTTTTCAAGATTACAATCCAGGAGGTGCCTTTGTAGTTTGATGATCATCTCTTAAAGAATTCTGAATTGCTTTCATAATCCTGTTTCCTAATCCAAATTCCATGATAAATTTATGATCCAGAAAGTATAGTCCATGGCCTTTGATTTTACCAGGTAAAGGGATTGGTCTTCCATTAATAGGTTTGATATAACAGAAAAGCCAAAAAGTAAGCATATTAGAATCAGTTTTGTCAACATGGCTCTGGCTATGTGATCCTCCTTAGTTGATGATAACATTATAATAAAAGATATATTAATTACTGAGTTTAACCCATTCTATATTTGTCCAATTGTGAAGTCCAGCTTTTTTTGCCAGTTTATAATTAGATTGAAATGCAAAAATATAAAATTTTTACAAGAAATTGGTCTAGAAATAATTGAGTGATCCTATGCTTTGGGAGACCAAATTCTTGATAATAATTAGATAAGAGTTTCAGAAGCCTTATTCTCTAATTGTGAGATATAAAGACACAAAATAAATTAAGTGATATTTGTAAAAAAGGCTCAACTTTAAAGCTCAATATCTCAGGAACCACTGAACCAAATTCAAATCCATTTATGAGAAATGTAAGATAGGCTTCAGGAGAGTTTTCAGTTAAAGCAAATGTAATTCAAACAAACCTAACCCTAATTTGTTACATAAAAAATGAAATAGAAAAATTTAAATTGGGAAAAAAGGCTTAAATTTAATGGTCTAAATCTTAACAACCACTGAACCAAGTTCAAATATGTTTGTGGGAAATAAATGGTAGCCTTCAGAAGAATATTCAGTAGAAAGGACATTATATTAGAATAAACCTAACCCTAATTTTTAGTCTGATTTTAAAAATTTTACAAAAACCTGAAAAGTGGTATTGGAGATGAGAACAAAAGGAGTTTAATAAGTTCACTGTTATCCAGATAAGAGTCATACATATATATAAGTATGAAATTCTCATAGAAGGAATGAGATATCATATAGGCATGAAAAAAAGGAGATGAAGCTTACCTTGATTGAAAAGTAGGAAAAATATAGTTAGAAAGATTGATGTTGGAATTATGGGGAAATTGAATATGGAGTAAGTGAAATGCGTAGAGAATGAGCAAGGTATGTGTTTTAATGAAATGGAACCAAAAAAATATGAAATAGGGGAAAGGGGAAAGGGGGATAATGACCATGCCAGGGAGGGATGAAGATTAGGGTGATGGATCTAAAAAATAAAGTAAAGAGGGAGAGAAAAAAAGGTTAATTTTACCATAAAAATCAAAAATAACCACTTACAAAAAAAATTGGATACAAAAAAGAAAAAAAACCCATAATTAGCAATTAAAAAATCAAAATGATGAATAAAATGACTTACCTGGAGTGATGAGATGAGAAAATAAATAAAACCAAATTGTTTCAGGAATTTTTGAGGAGAGGAGGAAAGGACATGAGGGATGAATGAAAAAAAACAGTGAAAAATTATGCAATCGCAGAAAATATGTAATCTCATGTTGAGCTTGTGAATGAAAACAAATGAGACATCCAAAAAAGAGACTTTCAGCATAAATTGAAAATAAAAATGAATATGCAAAAAACAAAAACATCAAACCAAGTGAATAAAGCACACAAGCTAAAAATCTGGAGAGTATGAAAAAAAATTAAAAGGGTTGTGTTTCAACATGTTGGAGGGTGATTGGCATAATGAAAGATTGTATGCTGGTGGAAATAATGTTTTGTGATTCAAGGGAGGGGAGAGCTAGTGCAGTTGTGGGATTCTCTTCTTCATAAAGATCATTGAAAAGACATGTAAGCTAAAGGGTCTTCCAAACCTGAGTCAGAATCAGAGTAAGCAGCCAAATTTGAAGTGATAGCATTCATAGCTCAGTGAAGTTGCTTCCTAGTAGAGATATGATTTATTATTTTCATTAGAAGGTTTAGGTGATGAGTGGGAAGTGGGAATTTTCCACCAAATGAGCAGGTGGGGTATGTAGATAGAAAAAAATGTTATGTGTTTTCCACCAAAATTAAGTAGCATAGAGTGAAGAGACACATAAGGATGAGAAAAAATGTTATGTGTTTTCCACCAAAATCAATTAGCATAGAGTGAAGAGACACATAAAGATGGCATCTGCAATTATATTTCATGTGACTTGCTTAAAAATTAATCATGGATGTGAAGAGTTTGGGATCAGGAATTAGGAATGAAAATTGGGGTATAAGAGGTGGGATAATTCATTATTGTTCAATCCTTATCCACTAGCCCTGGGGCTAGTGGATAAGAATTATCTGAAATTAATAATGTCTGATCCTGGAAAAAGAAATTCTTGATCCCTAATTTCAGATCCCTGATAATTGATACCCTTTAATATTACAGCAGTATATTTAAATATCAATACACAATATTAAGTACAATATCTATAATTATTTTCTCTGAAAAATATAATGATTTCACTTTTTGTATTTACAAAAAATATAAAGAGTTCCAGGTTTTCTGATAATCTCCAATGAACTCTATTTCAATTATCATTCAGCTATATCAAAAAATATTTGTGAAAAGTTCAAAAATTTATTAAAATTTGCACAGAAATTTCATGCAATTGTTTTTCAAAATTATCAAATTGTCCAAATATGCCTGTCAGGATCATTTCCCAGTAAGTCATATACCCCAAACTATTTTTAAATATACACTCCTATCATTCTAGAATCTCTTTCCCTCTCCATTTCCACTCAATGTAGAATATCATCATGGGTACTGTCAGGATGAGTTCAAGTACAGAAATGTGAATAGCTTCATTAGTCGGTTTTCTAGAAGATTTTAATGGTCCTATATGAATACTGTAGTACAAATCTAAAAATTAGTAAAATATAACTCAATATAAGGGTCTCAGTAATTTTAATCTCACTAATTATAAATGGGTTACAAGCTTATAGTTGGTAGAAAAATAGATATAATAATCCAAACACTATTCAAAGGCTTTTAAAAATAATTTTGATATGTATTTTAGTTGTGGTGGTTATATTTTTTAATTGTAATAAGAAAGAATTTAGAATATAAGCTAAAAAACCTTCTCCTTTTATACCCATGAAGTCCCCAATGTTTCCCCTTGATTAACCAATCCTCTATATGGCCAATGATGCCTCCAATTAGCAGTTACACATGCCCATAAACCTAAGAATCAACCAGTAACAAAAGAAGAATTATATCACACACCAAAATACAAAAATAACAAATTTTAATCCATCAAAAATAGAGTTATAACCAAAAATGAGAGTATATGCATGTAATTCTAAAAAATAAGACTAAATAAGGAAAGAAAAGTACTAAATATAACACATAATTAAGGGGGATTAACAGTAGAAATTAAAGGGCTAATTATTCTTAATTACTCTGTGTTATCCCCATCCAAATATGACCAATATTGACTGAGAAACCACTGAGAAACCCGAAATAAGATGTGAAATGTGGGGTAACTTAATGCAGTCTTTTAGAAGATGCTTGCATTGGTAAATCCTTGACTAAATAGGAAAATTTAAGCTTAGTAGTTAATTTTAGGTGCCAATATTGAGGTTATTAATGAAATTAGTGCATATAATGAGGTTAATTCACTAATAATTAAATTATGACACTAAATAAGTGCCTACTATTAGTGCATATAATAAGGGTCAATGCACTTGTAATTAAACTAGGACACTAAATAAGCACCTGTTGCCTATTTTAGTTTGTTTCCCCACAGTGGGTGTAGAATGTGGGGTAATTATAGTGTGAAAAAGCTAACTTTGCTAAAAATGAAGCTATTCACATGGGAAAAATGCAGGCAGTATGTGGCCAGTACACAGAAGCCATTTCTGGCATAAAAAACATCAAATATGAAAAGTGTTATTTTTATGAAATTGAATATTCAAATCTAATTTTCTAATCAAGAAAATTTGATCTTTCAAGGTGCTTTTTCAATATTATTAAATTTATAGTGCATATATTCAACATTTAAGTGATTTAAAGTGCATTTTTTGGTTTTTCCATAAAATAATGAAAATAACAGCTTTAAATCTACTTAAAAATTATTTAGCCTTATTCTTAAGGCTCTTAAGACTACCCTAACATATTCTAACCTAATATTAAGTACATAAGACTTATAAAAGGTGGATATATGAGTATATATAAGGTATTATAATGGCATATATTGTATTTAACCATTAATTTCAATTATGTATACATCTTTTATACATTTTATTTATTGTTCCCATGTGTACTAAATGTGTTTAAAATAATTCATAAGCAGTCTTTATTCAGTCCTGGGAATTTTCAGGCTGACAGATAGTGCCTTTTATATACTTATTTTTAAACAACACGGAGGTAGATGCCCTAAGTAAACAAAGGCAGAAGAGAAATAGAAAGAAAAGTGATATAATGATATAGATAAGATAAGAAAGAGAAAAAGGGAGAACAAAAGTTTAAAGGAATAAAAAATATAAGAAGAGAGGAGCTTACTTATTGGACAGTCAAGTGGTTAGGAGAAGGGAGGAGGACAGTTGAGCAGCAAGGAGAAGGGAGGAGGACAGTCAAGTGGCAAGGAGGAGGGAGGAGAACAGTCAAGTGGCAAGGAGGAGGGAGGAGGACAGTCAAGGGGCAAGGAGGAGGGAAGAGGACAATCAAGTGGCAAAGAGGAGGGAGGACAGTCAAGTGGCTAAGAGAATGGAGGGTCATTGATTTACAATTAGGTTGGGGTAGATGGCTCAGTGGACAAACAACCTGACAGGTGGATTTGGGCCAGGTGACAATTTTGACACAAAAAATTTCCAAAAATTTGTGGTCAAATTTTGGGGAATTTTTGAAGTTTACACAAATCTTTTTTGATATAGCTGTACAGTTCCTAAACAAAAATCACCACCTGTTTTATGCATAATTGTTTTTTCACCTGGTCTTCATCTTTGTTTTGGGTAACCAACACCACATCAATGCCTCACAATATGGTATTGTTTCTCTTTTTTATTTTTTTCTCTTTCTTTTTAATACCTTTTGATTTGAAGGCTGGAAAAGTTGAAGGAATTTTTTGTCCCTTTGGTCTGGATTTAATGATCTGTAGAAGTGGAAATGGATCCTCACCCATCAATGGAAGGCACAGAGCAAAAGGTGACAAATCAAAGAGTCAACCAATTCATTTTGCAGTGATTATTGTCTCTCCTCTAAAAGTTGTGACATAAAAACATTTCAAAATTTCATTCCTCTGGGCTCAAAAACTCAAGTTTGGTTGATTTATTTTATTTTATTTTTATTTTTGTTATTTTTCCTTTTTTTCTAGCCCCAAAATAATTTTGAAGTAACTTTTTTCATTTGCTAACCCTAGAATGCATTCTCTGGCTTAATCAATTGTTATTTATTATCTGAAAAAAACTAATTTTTTTTGAAATAACTTCTTTCTCATTTTTGCTGTTGGCAAGATCATTAATAGATACTTGAGCAATCTTCCAATATAATTTTCATTGGTTTCAGTTGAATCCTTGTCTTGTAGAGATCTGGAACTTTTCAAAAAGCTAAATTTTTTTTGAAAAAATCTCTAATCAAAATAATATTGTTACCATTTAAATATACATGGTTGTATGAGTGAAATACTATTAAGTTATGCATAGGTTGAGTGAGTATTTAGCAATAAATCATGAAATGTAAACAGGTGATAATTTCTGGCTAGGAATTAGGAAATATCAATGTTGACAAATCCACAATTAAATTAATTGCAGATAAAAATCATTATACCCCAATTCTTTTCCACAATTATATTTGCTAATAATTGGCTTATTAGATCTTTTATGTGTCAATGTTCACCTCTATCTGAAATTTTTATCCTCAATTTCCCTACCTCGCTGTGCACTCCCATCCTGTCTATTCATTCTATCCATTCAAAACTCCTCCCCATCTCATCTGTTTATTTCTTCTACTTATATCTTTAACTATCTCAACATGCCTCAGAATCATAGATCTTCTTAAAGAAAGCCTTCCCCCATTTTTTCTTCAAATCCCATTACTCCTTCTTTCCCCTGCTTAGCTGAGAAATAAAAGACTTTTCAACTAAAAAATGATGATCATCTCATACTTATCAACTGGCTGAAAATAAAAACTAATTATGATTCATGGTTTTGTACTGAGAATACACTAAAGTAGGACAGCCCCCTGCATAAAAAGTCAATGGCTATTTTCTGATGGCCAATGAATTACAAAATAAGAAAAAGGAAAGGATTGATCTTTTGCCTAAACAGATGTCTGAATTCTTCAAGCACTATTGGGATAAATACAAGAAGGCTAAAACTCTTTCTTCATCCACTGGTTTTGGTGTCACTGACCTTCATGTCAGTAAGGGCATCAATTCTATAGACAATAACCTTGATTCTTTATGTCCTTACTTTAAAGAGATGGATTCCATATTTGGAGAGCAAGCAGATGTTGATCCTGAAAACATTTTTGATGGTGAAGATTCTATCTCCAAACATGATGTTGAAACAGATCTTTTCCCATCCTCTTCCTCCACTCAAGCCTCCCCTTTTCTAAATTAAATGAATCTAGATTGCTTTCCAATAGATCCTTATGGTGATATAAACCAAATTGATCCCACTCCAGTAAGCTTTTATCTCTTGTTTGGTTTTGTATTTTTTTTTATTTTTAAAAGGGCTAATTAAAAAACCCAGTATCCTCAAGAAAGTGAGTCTGAAGCTAGAATCAATGATGAAGAGGAAAATTTTACCTCCAAAAAAAAGCAAAAACCATCAACTAATTTGAATTTCAACAGTCAAATAAATTGAAACAGAGATAGTTTTTCCCAAACCCCTTTTTCTTCCATTGATGATTTTCTGGAGAAAAATGAATCTGGTAAGTGATAGCATACCTCTTAATAATTAAGTAAGCATTTCTTTTCTTTTGTTGATATTCCTTTTCACTCTAGGTAAAGTTGAATTTGAAAGAGGTACTCTCAACTTTAAAAAGAAACAATATGAGCTCTCTTTATGAAGGGATGATAGGGCACAAGACTTGGAGGAGAAGAAATTTGAGCTATCTTTACAAAGGGATGGGAGGGTACAAGACTTGGAAGAGAAGAAATTCAAGCTTTCTTTAAAGAGGGATGAAAGGGCACATGAATTGGAGGAGAAGAAATTTGAGATAAAGAAAGAGGAGAAGGCTCTTGAGTACAATTTCCTATTGGATCAAATGAAACTCAAGTATCAACTTGAAGATGGTTCAAAATAGAAAGATTTCTTGAGAAAATGTGTTAAAGCTAATAAATCTATTGAGGAAATTGAACACTTAATAAAAATGTTTGATAACTAGTTTTTTTTATTTTTTTTACAAATTAATCTTGATAGAATTCATTAAAGCTAATAATAAATCAGCAGCACACAATTCTCACTGAGATTTGTAACATTTTATTGAAGAATTTTAGATTGTTTTTTTGTTTGGTTAAATTAATTTTGTTTTATTTCTTTTTGGTGGAAATTTCATATGTGCTGACTTTTTAAAGGTCTTGATTGTAGATGATTTTTTTTGCAAAAATTTGAAAACCTCATACATTTTTTCTTCTTTACATTCAAATCATTAAATTTACTTTTCTAAATACAGCTAAGTCAACAAAACTCTATATCTGTTTAAAAATTTAGCAATACCCTCCCTGTCAGCCTGGATATCCCCAGGACTGAGTAAAAAGTACTTATAAGTTATTTTAAACACATGGACTATACATGGGAGCAATAAATTAGAGTACACAAATAGTATACATAAGTAAATTTATGATAAAATACAAAATATGCCATTACAACACCTTATATACATGCATATATCAACCTTTTATAAGTCTTATGTACTTAATATTAAGTTAGGATATGTTAGGGTAATCTTAAGAACCTTAAATATAAGGCTACATAATTTTTAAGTAGACTTAAAGCTGTTGTTTTCATTATTGTACATGAAAAACAAGAAATGCACTTTAAATCACTTAAATGTTGACTATATGCACTATAAATTTAATAATATTGAAAATTCACCTTGACAGATCAAATTTTCTTGATTAGAAAATTAGATTTGCATATTCAATTGCATAGAAATAACACTTTTCATATTTGATGTTTTTTATGCCAGAAATGGCTTCTGTGTACTGGCCACATACTGCCTGCATTTTTCCCATGTGAATAGCTTCATTTTTAGCAAAGTTAGCTTTTTCAAACTATAATTACCCCACATTCTACACCCACTGTGGGGAAACAAACTAAAATAGGCAACAGGTGCTTATTTAGTGTCCTAGTTTAATTACAAGTGCATTGACCCTTATTATATGCACTAATTTCATTAATAACCTCAAGCTTGGCGGTTTAATTCACTACCACACTTAAATTTGCCTAAATTAGTCAATAATATACCCTTGCAAGCTCTTGCCAAGGACTGCATGTAGTTTCCCCACATCTCATGCCCTTTTTTGGCTTTTTAAGTGGTTTCTCAGTCAATTTTGGTTATTTTTGAATGGGGATTTCATGTATTATAATGTCATGATTAGCCCCATCATTTCTACTTTCAATCCTTCTTAATACAGAGTAATAATTAGTTTTAATATTCCCTTTTAGTCTTGTATTTTAAATATATTACACCTATATACTCTCTTTTTTGTTTATTCTTTATTTTTGATGGATTATCCCTATTACTACAGGATTTTGGCAGGTGATATCATTATAATTATGTTACTGGTCAATCTTTATGTTGTTGGAAATGTCTATTTGTTGGAATGAGGTATTATCAAACAGGTATTGAGCTGGTAAATCAAGGAGCTCATTGGGGAAGTTATTGTGTATAAAAGGAGGGGGCTTTTGGTCTTGTTTTCTACATTCTTTATCATCAAAATTAAACTTATAAAAAATACAATCACAATATATATCAATAGTACTTATAAATTCTTTGAATAGTATCTGAATTTATTAAATCTATTTTTCTACCAACTATAAGATTGTAAGCCATATATAATTAGTGAGATTAAAATTACTGAGACCCTTATATTGAGTTATATTTTAATACTTATTGGATTTTTACTACAGTATTCATATAGGACCATTAAAATATTCTAGACAAATGACCATTTAAGCTATTTCACGTCTCTTTACTTGACCTCGGCCTCACACTCCCCTGCATTTTATTGAAGAAAGGGGTGGGTATCACCAAAAATTTTCTAAATTATCAATTTCACATGTCAGATTTGAAAATTTGGCAATATATTCCACTGCATTTTATTGAAGTAAGGGGTGAAAATCACCTAAATTTAATATAGTTCTATAAATTAATAAATAAATAAATAAGATATCTCAAATTCTGCTATTTTTAAAGTAATGACAATTTCTCAAGCCAAAATGTAGACCAAGTCTAGAAACTAAGTTTGGGACTTTCCGCAGGTATAGGCAAGATGAACCCCATGAAACAAATTAATGTTATCATGATTACCTTTTATACAACACAAGGTCTTTGGCCCATTACTTTGGTTTAGTAAATTGAAATATTAGACTTAATTAATAAAAATACATGAAAGAATAAAAAATATTTGATGACTTTACTAATCCCCATACTTTTTTGATATACTTAAATTTTTATTAAATTTATAACTTTTACCTTCTTCTTTTACCTTGTTGATTTGTTGGATTAGTTTTTGACTAATTTTGAAGG
Organism: Hemileia vastatrix; assembly: GCA_030280995.1. Classification (NCBI taxonomy): domain Eukaryota; kingdom Fungi; phylum Basidiomycota; class Pucciniomycetes; order Pucciniales; family Zaghouaniaceae; genus Hemileia; species Hemileia vastatrix. The sequence goes on along the minus strand of JASXTE010000009.1, from coordinate 25,913,635 downwards.
AGCAGCCAAAATGAGTAGAGTTGTGACAAGATTTTAAATCAGGGGGGGCTTTTGTTGTTTGGTGATTATCCTTAGAAGACTTCCAAATTGTTTCAATCATTCCATTTCCGAAACCAAAATCAATCATGCACTGATGGTCTGGAAAATATAAGCCATGCCCTTTGATTTTAGCTTGAGATGGTATTGGTTGACCAGTTATTGGATTAACATAAGAGAAAATCCCCAAAGTAAGATAATTGGTGTCATTCTTATTGGTATTAATCTTGTTATGAAAACCAGAATGAGTAATTATAGCATTATAGAATAATATATAATCATTGCTAATCTCTTCCCACTCAGAGTCACACCAATTTGGAATCCCAACTCTGGTTGAAAGTTCATGATTGGATTCAAAGGCTTTGTGACAGAGTTTTTTGTGTCAAAGATCCAGAAAAAAATTAAGGGAAGGTAAGGAGTCCCATAATTGAAAATCATTATTTTTTTCCACTTTAGATAAATTTATAAGTAATGAATATATGCTTATAGAATTAAATTGAGTGAACAATATTAAGAATTAAACCAAGAAAATTATTTGAGTTACCAAGGGAATAAGCTTTAATAAATCCCAGTCTCCATCCAAAACCAATCATGATACCACCCAAAAAATTCATATTTTTAATTGGTAATCAAACCAAAGCCATTTGATATAGTATAGAGATGAGATCAGATTGTTGATTAAAGGCTTCATCTTTTACTCCATCAAATGAATGATTTTCATAAATAATTTGAGGTTTAAAAGTATTACTGATTACTACCTTAACTTCATCACCTCCTAAATTGGTTAGATATTCAATATCTTCTGGTGACTTCCTGGGATATTTATCTTTTTTATCAACTTTAGTTTTGAAATACTTGATGTTTGATATAAGGCCAAATAGAAGATCCAAGTGAATTTTCTTTTTTAAATATCTTTTACATTGATAAGATTGACCATCTTTTTTATTGTTAAAGGTTTTGAAGAAGATTGAAAAGAATTTGAGGTCAAAGAAGATGATAAAGAAGATGAAGATAGATGTATAAGGCTTGAATCAGAAGAAATAGACATTTTTTTCTGGAATTTTTTTCAATGAATTTTCCTTTTTTGTCAATTTTTCTGATTTTTTTTGATGATTGAAATGAAGTTAAAATAAAGGAAGATGATAAAGAAGAAAAAGATGAAGATAGATGTATAAGGCTTGAATCAGAAGAAACTGAAATTTATTTTCTGAAATTTTTTTCAACAAATTTTCCTTTTTTGATGATTTTTCTGAATTTTTTTGATGATTAAAATGAGGTTGAAACTGAAGAAGATGATAAAGAAGATAAAGATGAAGATAGATGTATAAGTTTTGAATCAGAAGAAATAGACATTTTTTTTCTGAATTTTTTTTGACAATTTTCCTTTTTTGACAATTTTTCTGAATTTTTTTTGATTATTGAAATGAAATTCAAATCAAAGATGATGATAAAGAAGATAATTATGAAGATAGAGATGTAAGGCTTGAATAAGAATAAAAAGACATTTTTTTTTCTGAAAAATTTTTTTACTTGTCAATAAAACATTAAAAGTTTTTTAAAAAAATAATTAAAAACTCACACAATTTAAGTTAAATAACCAGTAATATTTTCATCAAATAATAAATAAGAATGATTATTACTTTAATTTAATTTGATGAGTTTTTTTGGTTAATTCTGGAAAAAAAAATTAAATATTAAATATTAATAAAACTTTTCTTTCAATTTTTTAATTGCATCCTCATTGGTCTCTGTAAAAATTTTCTTTTATATTTTCATTACTCCCTATTTAGTCCCCCTTCTCCCCTTAAAAAAATTCTCCAAAGCTCATTCTAAACTCCCTCCAAACGCCCCCAAAATACCCCCCAAACCCTCTCCGAAATCCCCCCAAACCCTCACCAAACCACTTCAAAACATCACCCCAAACCCTCTCCAAAACCCCATCAATCCCCCCCTATAACCCCCTTGAATCCCCCCTCAATCCCCACCTACACATGCTTCAAACCCCTCCCAACCCTCTTCAAACCCCCTCCTGAAACCCCCCTCCAAATCCCCCTTACCCTCTCCTTCCTATTCATTTATTAACAAACAATTTTTATCAATTGTTTTTAGTTAATGAATGATTGTTATTAATTGTTTGTTTGTTAATAAGCAAATAGGCAGGATCAGGTAAGGGGGGGGTTGAAGCAGGTGTAAGGGGATTTGAGGGAGGGTTTTGAAGCAGTTGTAGAGGTGGTTTTAGGGGTGGTTTGAGGGTGTTATAGGGGAGGTTTGAAGCGGGTGTAGGGAGAGTTTGAGGGAGTAATAGGGGGAGGAAAAGGGGGTTTGAGGCAGCCATGGAGGAAGGAAAGGGGGGTGAGAGGCAGATGAAGAGAAGGGAAATGTGGGGATGAGGACACCAAAGAGGGGGGAAAGGTGGGATAATGACCAGGCCAAGGAGGGATAAAGAGGGAATGATGAAAAGTAAAAAAAAAAAAAGAGAAAAGGGAGAGAAAGAACAAAAAAAAGAGCTAATTTAGCCTTGAAAACCACAAAAATGAACCACTTACAAAAAAAAAATTATAATTAGCAAACAAAAAATCAAAAGAAATGAATAAAATGAATTACCTGGAGAGATGAGATGATAAAATATGTGAAACCAAATTGTTTGAGGGATGTTTGAGGAGAGGAGGAAATGGATATGAGGGATGAATGAAAAAAGAAACAGTGAAAATTATGCAATTGCAGAAAATATGCGCTTTCATGTTGAGATGGTGAATGAAAACAAATCAGACATCCAAAAAAGTGATATTCACCATAAATTTGAAAAAAATGAATATGCAAAAAAAACACCAGCCCAAGTGAATTGAGAAAACAAGTTGAACATTTGAAGAGTATGAAAAAAAAATTTAAAAGTGTTGTGTTTCAAAATGGCGGAGGGTGATTGGCAGAATGACAGAGTGAATGCCAGTGGAAAGAATATTTTGTGATTCAAGGGAGGGGAGAGCTGGAACTAGTTCAGGATCCTTTTCTTCATGAAGATTATTCCACTCATCCTTTAAATCAGCCAGGATATTGTGGAGTATAACACAAGTCATTATTCAATGATTTTCTGTTTTGATTTCCATTTTTTTTTTGAAATTGGATGAGTTCCCAGAGACTAGAAAATCTTCTCTTTAAAATTCCAATAGCATGTTCAATCTGTACTCTTGATTGGACAAGATGATAATTAAAGGTGGTTTTGGGGTCATTTTTTAAAGTTGCACCATGGAAAGTAGGTATAATGTACTTTTCACTTGCATATGCTGAGTCTGAAAGGAGGTACTGAGATTTGTCAAAGTATGAGTCAGGACTTTGAGAAATCCTCATTCTTTGGAAGACAGAAGAGTCATGATATGAGCCAGGGTAGCCACTATAAAAAGCAATAAAAAATTTTTGACATCACAGACAAGTTGAATGGCAATAAAGTATCTACAAAGAAGTTAAAAAGTTAGTTTATGAAAGACGTGAAATTAAAGAAAATTTTGAAGAAACCTTTTTTTTTCAATCAAAATAATGGTTGCCATCATGAGCAGGCTTTTGGCTCAAAGGTATGGTTGTACCATCAACAAAACCTACACATCCAGAGAAGCCTTTGGCTTGCATTACTTGAGAGGATTCAAGTTGCTGTTGTGGAGTTGGCCAAGCAAGTGTTTGAGACTTGAGAGAAAGGATAGCAATCATGCAGTGCTAGGTGTATGATACGACAGTACCATATCCTATGGTGAAGAGATTATCTAAACATCTTCAGCAGCACCATTTCCATTTGAACCAAAGCAACATAGTGTGACAGCAAGTTGTGAGGCAGGATTACACTGTTTGTTATGGGAATTATTATGGAAGATAGGATGATTGGAGATGAGTTGAGAAATTTTGAAAAAAGAATCAGGAGAAGTTTGAAAAAAGTTGTGTGAAGTTTAAATGAGGAATTTCAAGAATTGAGGCAAGATCATATCTGGGATCATGATAAAGATTTGGCCCCCTTGAGATGACATAATGCTTTTTGGAAAGAAAAGACATATAAGCTAGAGTGTCTTCCAAACCAGAGTCAGAATCAGAGTCAGCGGCTAAAACTAAAGTGATAGCATTGATAGCTGAGTGAAGTTTCTTCCTAGTAGAGGGGTGCTTCATTATTTTCCATAGAAGGTTTAGTTGATGACTGTGAAGTGGGAAGTGGGAATATATATGAATTCCAAACCTGACATTTATCATCATTTGCGAGTGCATTCTAATTGAGATCCCATTTGTGTAGCAACATAAACTCTGGCTGACGGTTTCATGGTTAGATCCTTCTAATATTTTTTTTCTTCTTTGTGCGTGTGTGAGTGTGTATCTGTCAATCATTTGTATACTTTAGTAAAATGTTTCATTTTTTAAATAACTTTCTGCTTTCAAATGTTGCAGGTGTCATCAAGGCAATAGAGACGTATTTCACCTTTTTAATTACATAGCTTTTTATGGCAGGAGACAACTTGAAATTTTCTTCCGTTTCTGGGATCTCGGGTAGATCCCACTTAATAAAACTTTTGGCTATTCCTTTCTCACTGTCTGTAGGAAAAGGAAAGCAAAACCAATGGATACTTTCTTTTCTTGAAGAAATTGATTCTCATCAAGAATTCAAAGCAACGTTCAATGATATAACAATTTATAACAATATCTTTACAATTAACAAGATTTCCTGTTATATACTTCCTATGAATGATGAATGTTTATTATCCCTTTTTTCATTACTCGACTTTTTCTCTACAACGATTCATCCAAAGCTGCTTAATTCTTAAACCTTTCAAAAGATATTTTGTTTTCTGGCTGTGGTAACAAAGCTCTATCTTTATTTAAATTCACCAATATGCATAACATGGAATTGCTTTGATGACTTGATTTTTATGAACACCATTTTGTCAAAAGCTGAATGATGTGCTGCAAGTCTGTTGTGCATGGCTCAGGCAATAGTTAGCGTGGATTTGAGAATAACACTATTTGTACGATTTTCATCCGAAAGTTGATCTCCAAAGTCAGTATCCTCTCAGCAACTATATACTTTTGTTTATTTCAATATGTTTAAAGCAGATCACACACTTCCTGTCAGAAAGTCAAAAGTCTGTAGATTCCAATTCGCAGTGATTTGTGATAAAATATCATAATCCTATTATTATTTTAAAACTAAGTTCAGAATTGGCCTAGGCTATGACTTTCATCGTCATGCCATCATTAGTAGCAAACCACGATCATCGCAATGTGTAATCAGTAACATTGATGCGGTATGTTTCATGTCCTTAAAGGCAAATTGCTGTAATGATAAATAATTACAAAACACTATTACTTATTTGACACATAAAGTCGCATCTTTTTACCACCATCCAATTTATTTTAGATATCTTAAATAATACCCCCTAACTAAGAGGCATTGAGTTTTTTGAATTTTACTTAGATAGGTGTGTATACACATGTTTTATTTAGGGCTATTGCTTAATATTGTGGGTAAGGTCCCCCATGGATAATGATGGAATGCAACATTTGCACAAATAAATGAGCATACCAACCATGAGGCTAGAAAAAGTAGTCAAGGATGAGACCTATGGAATATTCAAACCTACGACACACTTGTCATTTTGGCTCGTGGTCATTCAGGCGGTGATTTTTTTTTTTTTTTTTTATTATATATATATATATATTACAACCTCACCCAACGAGAGGCATGAAGGCAGGATAACATAACTAGAGTAAATACAAATTTAATAGGTGCATAGAAAGGTTAAGTGACTGGGTAATTACGGAGAGAAGAAAGGCAGATGGAAAAGCATAGGGAGAAACATAGAGACTTCAGGCGGTGATGGTACCGCTTGAGCAAATCTTTGACAAAATACAGGCTTACAGCCAAGTCACAAAAGCTTGCGGAATTTTTGATAAAAAAAATAAAAGTTTCGCCAACAAAAAAAATGATTTGCCTATTCAAAAGGAAGTACCCCCGACCTATCCCCCACCCTTTGGAATAGGCAAATCATTTTTTGGTCAGAACAACTCTAATTTTTTCTTCAAAATTTCCGCAAGCGTTTATGACTTGGCTGTAAAGATACATATTCTCTCATGGATCTTCTAATCTTTACTCCGTCTCAAGTTTTCTGATTTGGACTTCATCTTTTAACAGTTGCACTTAAGTCTTCATTCAACGCATATTTACTTCTTCTATGTTACCCCTAATGCCACGATAGTATTGTTTCTTTAAAAAAATTAATATTTTTATTTTAGATTACTTTTTAATCTATCCAAAGAGTGTCATCGCTTTAATATTCATGAGTAGACAGAATTTGGATATATGAATTACATTAACTTAAAATACTCACAATTAGAAGAATAGTGGCAGGTATGAGGAGTAACCAAAGCAATCGTTATCAAGATCAAGAAACGATACAAATTTTTTTTTAACTTATTGATTTTTTAAATTATGCACAGAGATTACAGACAACAATTATTGAAGTAGTTGTAGCTCGTTGCTAGCAGCTACCTCCATTTGTTTAGTTAGCCTGCTTTTTGAATTCCTAAGATGACATTTCTTTATATGGAAAATATTTATGAATTGAAGATTTTTTCTACTTGTTGTCAAAGAGGATTAGGAACAGCGCTGAATATCTTTTTTTTAAGTAAGCCGATTTCTTCTCCTTTTTAAGGAAATAAGGAAAGAATTCGCAGGGTGTTAACCTTAACCAGTCACCAAGGAGTCAAAACAGTAGAAAACAAAATATTATTCTAATTACTTCTCGTCAGTGATGCTGTATTTTCTTTTTTCTTCTTATAATATATTTAATGGTTTTTTTTTTCTCACAAATCAGTGTTTGATTTTTGAGTTCACAAGGCAGTCACATCTCGATATAATTTTGATGAAACGTGTTTACAGGGGTTCAACAGAATTAGAAGAAAGATTTTCAATTGTTAATTGTTAGAGGTAGAGAATGAGGTATTAGCTACATGAATGAATTTTGGTAATCGGTTTTACTAAGTATATTCCAAAGTTCATAGTCAAATTTTCAGCAATTTAGAAAAAAAATAATAATAATAATAAAAAATAAAATAAAATAAAATAAAAGGATAGAAGATATTAGAATGGGAGCTGAAATATCCCCCAAAGCCGAAAAGGAATGTGCAAAAATGATGATAACAATCCAACATTATTAATAAGTATGTTTTTTTTTTTTTTCTTTGCTTATTACTCCATTGTTTTCTGTTCCTGACATATTGACACCTGATCCATCTTCCAGAGAATTCCAGTAATGAGAACTTTAAACCTCAAACCTAATTCTGCTTTGTCTAATCCAATCCTTATCGTCACAACCCATTCCTTCCACTTTTGTGCCCCAAAGAAGTCTTTATCAAGTAAACATACATTCACCATGCATGTATGTATGTATGTATGTATGTATGTACATACGCATATAGTGAGTCTTAATTTTTGCCCGCCTTTCAAGCTCTTAGTTGGGATGAGATTTTAAGAGAAAGAGATACGGCTAATCTTGGAAAGCTTGCGGTTATCTTGCCTCTCATCCCCAGCCAAAAGCATAGGTCAGCTGACCTAAATTCATGATTTTGGCTGGGAATGGGATGTAAAACAACCGCAAGCTTTTCAGGATTAGCTGTAAAAAACATTCATCACTTCGATTCCTCACATCCTCATGGCTTCATATTCAATCCTCAAGCATCTAAATTTCTCCTCTTTCCCGCCTCAAATTAGCAGAACGCACTGACCAATAAGTCATGGTAAAAAAATTCTTTATGACCGGAACTTTTTTTTTACATCTATAAAGCAAAAGGAATCTGTGAAACTTTATGTGAAAGATCGGACTAGGTATCTCTAAAGTGTAAAAGTGACACATCTCAAGTCTTTTGAGTGGGAAGATTGAAATAATGAAGAAAAATGAGACCAACTACTTTCCATAATATTACTCAACCTATGATAATTTTCCTTGGTCCTATCTACTCCAAATATCATAGATACAAAGATCATGTCCAAATTTTTTTTTCTTGGACTAAAACCAACTAAAATGATAAATAAAATAAGTTTTAGTATTAGCTCCACAAAGCTCCTGAGATCTAACTGTAGAGCTGATAAAAGAGTTGTATATAAATAAATGATTTGCTCAAAATTAGCGTTATGCTTGTTCGCGCTGTGGTGACCCATTTTTATTTAGCATACCGGCTGATGACGATATTATACTAGTATCAGACTGCTTTGAATTTCACCACAGCTTCTGATCCCTCTACTCTTCCCTTTGTTAATCAGGGCAAAGTCTCGAAAAAAGTTCCAATGGCTCGTCCCCCCGCTGTGTTAAATCCTTCATTGGATTTATGAGTTACTAAAATTAAACTCTGGAATCACAATACAACTCAAGCCACTGGTAAGAAACGGGGGGGCAAGTAAGATTACTCCACATTCTATAACAAAGTCATAAACAAATAATAATAATTGTACTAGATGTCACTGGTACAGTTTTATCCTCCTGTGGATGATTTCCCCATAGCAACTGAGTGAGAAAAGTTCTTACACTATCAAGCTGCCACATCAAACCTCAACACCGATTCAAAAAATGTTTGTTAGAAGTATCTTGGAGAAACTTCAAAAGTAAGTCACTGTTTTTTTATTTCGAGCACTTGAAAACCATGCCACAACTATTAAATTCACCAATCAAGAAAAAGATAAAAAAGAAGAGACAGAACTAAGCTAAGAAACCAATCAAATGTTTTACTACTCGGGTAATTCGATCCTAGACAATAGGACCACACACCACTATATGTGTATATAATTGTGTCAAAAATATAAGATAATATGAGAAAGAAAAAAATTCAAATAGAAAACATGTTGGATAAAGCAACAACCTGGGTAGTTAAAAGGGTTGATAGTCAAATTGATAGTCAATTTATCAATACTTTTACGAATACGCACTGTGACCGCTAGCATTTTATTCTTTTAGATAGGAAACAACAAAGTCAAAGCAACGGCTAAGCGGAGAAATGATAATGTCATGATATGTTATAGTAGCGAGATACGGTCTTCAAAGAGGGAATGCCTCCACCAGTGTAAATAGAAAGCGCAAAGAACAAACCATTATTAATTAGCATGAGATCAGAGAGGAACTATATAAACTGAAATTACAAGCAAGATAGTAGAATAGCTCATAGCTAAGTTTCTACCTCATTTTTTGAATGTAAATCTATGAATTCAAAGGGTGTTCGGTTGATTGGAAAGACGGATGAGTGGCTTTCGTTTTTTTGGGACGAGGTTCTTCTTCACTGCTTTCTTCCTCGTCCACTTGCTCTTCCCCGTCCTCCTCGGCATCATCTTCCCCGTCCTCTTCATCATATAGAGCCATTGAATGATGAGTTGGAATAGCCGACATATCGGCATCAATACCACTTCCACTTTCACTTTCTTCATCTTCATCTTCCTCATCCTCTGAGGTTTCATTAGTGTAGACGCCATCAGCATACTGCTCTTCATGATTGAGAGTCCCAAGCGCTTTCTTCGGGTTGGGTTGATAGATTTTGAAAAAGCATGAAATTGTTAACACTCATAACCTTTAATTAAGCACAACAGAGTACCTTGATGTACTTACTGTGCTGTACTTTGACGACTTTTTCTTGCGTTCAACGGATTCGCCCAGTGCATTAACAGATGAGCGTCCATTAGAGTCAATTGGATGAGTAGAATGCATCCCGCCAGAGTGGGAATGGGGAGATATTGTGCCATGAACCTGATGTTGGGCTTCATTGACAACTTTGACTAGCCCCGTTGCGGCTGCTTCTGCGGCTTCTTTAGCCATTATATCAGCTTTACTAGGCCGACCCCTTTTCTTCTTCATTTTTTGACTGGAAGACGAATAAGAAGTTGCGTGGGCATCAGGGGAGTAATACCCATGTGATTGTGATGTACCGTGACTGATTGGTATAACTTCGGGATGATCCTGCCGGTATTGCTTGATATCGCAATTCCAAGTAAGCATGGCTTGCTTCCCTGCTTCAGACCAAGGCTATGAAAAAATTTGGCCATTGGTATGAAATCAGCACATACATCCACTTTCTGAAAGATCTAAAATCACTGACCCGTTTCTGTTCTTCGCTCATATTTTTCCATCTTTCACCAATCTGACGAGCGAGCTCTTTATAATCTGCACCTGGGTTAGCGTCTCTCATTTCTTGTCGCACAGCATTCTGAAATAAAATACTAAGAAAGCAGGAAACAAAATATGGTTAAAAAGCTGTTGTTTGATTAGTAAGAAAAAACTCACTATGCGCTTGCAGGACGCTTAGGAGCGTTAGGATCCTTTTCTCTCTTATGCTTTTTGCCGCGTTTCCCTTTACTGTGCTCCATAGGATCATGGTCTTCATCATCAGAATCGGTGGCAACATGTCTTCCATGAAACTTGGAATGGTGACCATTGAGAGGAGTCCCAGAAACTGCTAATGCGGGATCTGCGGCTTGAGGTGAGGGCTGAAGAGCTTGAGGTAAAGAATAATAATGAGCATTGGTGGAATGGAGAGGAAGCTGGTAAAGAGTACCGTCGGGAGCGCCAAGAACTTCGGCGACGGATCGAGGATCGCTAGCGTTTACCAAGTTGATAAGTTTTCCTAGTGAGTTGTGGCAAGCTGTATAGGATGCCAGTAGCTGGTGTAAAAAAAAGGAGATGAGAACAAGTTAACCAAAACGAGGGCCAAATGCAGTTAGCGACTTGTACTGAGAAATGTGAGATGTAATGCAATGTGATGTGGTGTGGAAAATGAAAGATGGATGGATAGATGAGGAGAGTGATCAAAAAGAGTTCTGTCCAGCAGTGCAGGAGCTGTGGCGAGTAACACCAACGAAGACAGGACAGAACGGCAAGATCACTTAGTGTATCAGCATTTGTCTCATCATGGCGAGCGATCGGGCAACAATAGCCATCGACCCTCACTAACGAGCATCCGAACAGAGATTGACGCTAGTTTAAGCCACAGTCATAATGCTAGGCCGAATGAGTGACATGGAAAGGATGTAGAATGATACCCAAGATTAAAGAAGGAAAAAAAGAATGAAATGAAACAACAAAACAGGCAGGCAGACCGAGACAAACAGACTGACCTCTTGCTTTGCAGCATGAAGAGCAAGTTTTGTCTCCTTGACCATTGAAAGCTGAGTTTAAAGGCCTGGAAGCGAAAGTCGATATCAAGTAACGAATAAGTAAACCAAAATTAAATGAAGGGTTAAGGAAATATAAATTGGAATTATATATATTGGTGAATGCACATACTTGGAGAAAGATATTCAGATATTGGGATTGTAGAAGAGCAATCAAAATAGGACTCCAAAAGCTTTTTTTTTTTTTTGAAGCATAAGTCAAATTTGAAAACTCAATCAGTACCTTCGTTTAGTTGATAAATAGAATATTGTAGCCCGAGATCAGTTGTTGTAAATCTAAACGCACCAAGGACGAGAAAAGTACGTGGGACTATGAAGAGAAGATAAGAAAAAGGAATAGGAGAGTAAAAGAAAAAATAAAGAGTATGAATTGGAATTTTTTTCCAAAAAAAAAAGGAAATGGAAAAGAAAGTGTAGATAATATAGTTAATAAAAGGGGCAAATTAAGACGTGTAGGACAGACAAACGGGTTTATTATAATATGTCGAGTTACTAGGCTGGAGTCTCAAACAGCAATATATGTAGTAAAGTAACCCCCAAGGGTTGATTGAATTTGGCTTTCAATTTTTTCGTTTTTTTTACCACTTCCGGTCGTTTCGTTTCAATCCGATTAACCTGGGCGCACCGGAAAGAGACGGTAAATTACCTACCTAAAATGATTTAAGAAGCTATTACTGTAAACAAGAAAATTTTCTTAATCTTACACATTTACTTGAAAGTACACGACTTTTTATAATAGCAACCTTAGAAAGGAAACATTGTTCAACAGCTTTGTTTTTAGCAGACCACCTAAACTGATACTTGCGACTTACATACACATAACCTCTCTCAATACATGTATAAATTTAGCTGTGCCCGTCATACCATTTTGATATTATTTTTTCCTGTCGCTTATTTTTGGTCTTATTTTTATTCCTTTTTGAATAACAGTCATTTACACGAGGCCTTGATACTTAATTAAATCATATCATTATTTTTATCTTTCAGTTATTCACACACGTTGCGATATTTTATATTTTATGTTTTATATTTTATATTTTATATTTTATATTTTATATCAATAATAATATTATTAGTCATCTGTATTGTAGAACTGATACCATCATCCATTTTCTCTTTTTATATCTCTCCCCTTCTTCCATCTGGTCTTGATGTTAACAATAGCACAAAAGCAATCATCATAGGAATAATAGTTGTACATACTTTCTTCAAAAAACTGGTTCAATATATGAACCAGCTTGCTTCTGAATAGGTATTAGACACTGACAAATTAAGCTGGTATTCACTCATTGATAACAAAACCTATGGTTAAAGAGTAGGGGTACTATAAGGCTCAGTGGTAAATGGGTGTTCAAATATGTACATATGTAGAGTGTTTTGCTTTTGCCAAACTGAAAGCTATTTTTCAGTTTTTGAGTGATAGTAACTTAACCCATACCCTAGTCAGGTTTTGAGAAAGCACGCCACCATTTATTTCTTAAGATATTTTTCCTCAAGTTAATGCTGAGTTTCTCCATATAAAGGCTTCTTTACCGACAATTTTATCCAACTACCGTTTATTTCTATTATCAGTGAGCTGCGGGCTTTTTCTGACATAGATATGTGTGTATGTGATGTAAATTCTGTTTTCTCAACATTTCTGAGTCAGGTTGTTACTCTTTCATGCCTTTATGTCCAAGTGTTCTAAATACTGCAGCGAGATAGAATGCTCTCGCGTGTTTACTTACCCCTATGTCGCCTAACATAGCCCTGTTGCTTAAGTCTTCCATAAGGGGGCTAGTCAGGCTCAGTCGTCTTTTATAACTCTATCTTCGCTATCCACCCTGCTTCCTCATCTGCACCACCACAGTTCATCCGTCCTTTGCCTTCCTTTCTCTTTTACATTTAAACTACATCTTGTCGGTTGTTCTACTCCTATCCATTCTATTAGGATTGATCATCCGCTAGATAAATTTGTTCCGAATACAAGATTGATTTGGGATATAGATCTGCAAAGCGAGTGCTACAACCTGTTCAAACTGATAATAGCCCTGTCCATACACTGTGGCAGCTGCTAGCTGATCCGTAGTTTCCCCCATCTTCATTCTTGCTGTAAAGGCTTGAATCGTAATACATACATTGATCCTGTAGGGCCTGTTTTCCAATCGGTCCTTGGTTTCCATCTCGATAAACACAAGACCATATACCGGCCTCTTGAAAGCCACCCCCGACACAAAGGTACCCGGTACCCAAGGCTTCATCCCTTACCAAGTTCAAGTAAGGAAATGACTATTTACCTTAATACTACACAGGAGCTCTCTATTTTGAGCTCCCTGTGGCTTTACACAAACTTTGTACCATACTGACAGGTTTGACACTTTTGTTGTGCCTATGTAATGATTGCCCGTTTCTATTGATTGGTACCGACAATTAGACCCTCCACACCTCGACTCTCATTTCTTACAAAGGAGATTTCAAGACCGGTTTATAATTCTTTTTGTGTCTTTAGGAGGTGATTATATTTTGAAAGACATTAACTAAAAAGTTTAAAAATTGGAGGACATTTGAGGGGACAGAGTGATTGTTTATTGATTTGCTAGCAGCAAGAGAAGAACATTCAACAGGAGATTACTCATCGATTATTGGGGGATAAATTTTTGGGGTTAGATAAATTGCTGGTAGAATTGGTATTCGGATAATAATACTCCATTGTGCATCGCAATCACAGCATTCTCCGTTCCCGTTAGGAATTTCCCCCCAGGTAGCAATTTTCATTCCCTGGTCAACAATTTTAAGCACTCAACCCCATTCAAGCTTTCAATTCAATCAAGCCTGGAAGAATCTTTCTGGCCCTAGTAAAATAATTTTCCTTCGTAGCTGCATTATTAGACTGCTATGGCCGATTCATTTGAACAACCGCAAGAACAATATGCTATTCCCCCTGACGACCCGTTAGTGCCTTTTTTCAGTTTATTTTTATGCCCTTTACTACTTGTTCACCCATTCAGCGTCTCAAACCTATATGTCTCCTTTTCTTCCAATGAAATCATTCATTTACTTAAACTGACGTTTTTTATTGCATAAACTGCTGCGCTCCGCATCATTTTTAGAATCTGGAAGCATATTAAGGCCGATTGGGTAAGTGTCCGCTTAAAGCCGCCCCATCTCCGCACTCCACCTAATTCAATCAAAATCGATCAATCCACCTGCTTTCTATTCTTCATCCCATTTTACCAAAGTTAACATGTCAACCCATCAACTTTGCTTTTTTAGGATCGTCAATTTATTAAGCGAGCCAACTTTATCCCCTGGCTTCGAGGTCAACTTGCTATTGAGCCAATTGATGAAACGGTTCCAAATCCTGAACCGTTTGTTGAGTACATAAAGCGCCGCCTCGCTCTTGTTCAGAGTCAACAAGCAGCTAGACCTATTGCGATAAATCATCACAATGTGGCGAGTAACGTCAACGCCCATAAGCCTTCCACCTCGCCTTCCGTCTCCGCCTCGGTAACCCCCGAAGTTGGCTCTACCCTATCTTCCTCAATGAATACCACTCTGCAGTCTTTCAATCACTCTCAATTGACTCCCAATTCTTACGTTTCTTCTGAGCAAGTGGTTAGCAGCACACCTCATCCCAACAATCATTCTATATACTTTTCTTCCTCCAATGGGGATTCATCTCCAGCTGCTTCTCATTTGCTGACCAATCATTCGACATCAAATGGTTTGGATTGTTTGTATTTTTTTTTATTAAATCTGGTTGGAGTACATAATTCTCATCCTTTCATGCCAAACAGATTCCTCATATCCACAACCTTCACATCCTGTGAACACTCAAAGTGGATACACCAGTCAATTAGGTGCCATTGCTGACGCGCACATGGGGCCTTCTCAATCATTACCATCAGCTACTCACCAGAACTATTACTCTGATAGACATGAGTCTGCAAGCAAGTTTAATGAGCTTGCTATTGATCCGAGTCTCGTAATGGCAGGGAGTATCGTTACTGTTCCTCCTCACAGCAATAGGATTGAAATTGATCTTACTAGCCCTCGTCATTATGGCAGTCAATCTGCAACTCATCCCCTATCAACAACGTGGAGTGGTGCCGCCGCTCCTTTCAAACAGCAATCTCGGTTAAATATTGCTACCAACTCGATCAGTTCAACTTCTCAATTGAACGCGGAGCCCATCGTTTCGTCAGCCGTGACTAGCGTTGTGGTAAATCAGTTATCTACTGATTCAAAAAATGTCGTTAAACCATCCTCTTTACCCAACGGTGCTACTGAGAATTTCACGTTTTCTGCGTTAAAAAGTGAATCTGTCACTGCCACACCCTCATCTCATCCAGTACCTCAGAAACAAACTTCTAATGATCCATATGATCGAAAAGCCTGGAAAAGCCGGTTGGTTACTGTGAGATCGGAACTTGATCATATGGTTAAAGCTCCAACACGGACAGCTGGGAAGTTGGTAAAAATTCTTAGCATGTATAATACATCTCCTACACCTTTATCTGGGGATTGGTCTACTATCCCTCCGGAAGGTAGAGTTGAAGTGTTAGTAGCAATTAAAAACAATGCCAAAAGAGAATTTTATTCATCGTGGGCAATAGAAAACAAAGGTTTGGAATTATTGGAGGCTTGGCTCAAAGGTTCAGTACACGCCCATGAGCGAGCAAAAACTAAAACTGTTCCGTCAGGGAACAGTGGTTCAGCAAGCTCCATGGAAGATGAAAATATGAAGGATGAACTTTTAGTATTGTTACTTCAAGTCAGTGAGGTTTTGTTTTGTTTTGTTTTGTTTTCTATCATTTGGGCAAACCTAAAACACCAACCATTTCAAAAATCCATTTGTTTCATTATTCTGTGAACCCTGTTTTAGATGCTAGAAAAGTTGCCTATCACGCTTGACAATTTGAAAGGCTTCACCTTTGCCAAACAAGTGTTACGAATCAATAATGAACGTAATGTTGCTAAATTTTCAGACAGTTGCGTTACATTTTTTTTTTCTTGCCAATCCCATACTAAACTTAATTAATATTTGATTTCATAGGGTCAAAGAAGCTTGCTACGAATTTGGAACAAAAATGGAGGGCTATTGCCCGTGGTGCATCAGTAGCCAAAACATCCCAGTCTGGCACTTCCAGCTCAACTGATGTCAAAAAGCGAAATGAACATTCTCCTGAGCCTAGTTAAATTATTAATTTGAATATTTATCTTAATCGTCTTGTGCTAATATGGGCATTCATTTGCAGTCACACTCAAAAAACGCAAGGTTGAGCCTATACCTGTAGCGAAGAATGGAATTGCCTCTTATCAAGGTAGCAAAGGTGCTGAATCGCTTTTTGGCCGCCCGGACAAAACAAAGTTGCCTGCTTTTTCTAAAAAGAAGCCAGAATCTGTTGTGCCAGCCAAAACAGAAGCAGCCAAGCCCATCCCTCCACTCGATCCTTTCGCTGAAGCAATGGCTTCATTGAAAGGTCGGAATGCAGTGAACGCAGAGAACGAACCACCATCATCGACTCCTGTGGGACCTTCAAAACCCTTGAGTGGGAAGCCAAAGAAAAAAGTTACATTTGCTTCAGATGATAAACTGCGGCAAATTAAGATTGTGGAAAGGCTTATCTATGAAGGAGATGAAGTCGAAGGAGTGGTAAGTTCTAGTAATTGTTCTTGTGATATAATTTCTCCAAACTTTTTATTTTTTTTTAAAATTAATGTTTTTTCTTTCCGGCTTTCTATTTAATTAGCTGCATCCTCTAGGTGATGCCCGTAAATTGGATCAAGTGGAAGGCCGTTTTTTGCATCATACTGATGTTTTGGAAGAAGAAATTGAGTGGGAGACACCAAAGGAGGTAATTTTAAGTGCAGAAACCAACATGCATTTAGTTGCCACCGATTCTTTTGTTTCACCTGAAGCATTGGCTCAGGAAGAACGAGAAAAGAAAGTATTGGGTGTAACATACTACAACGAATCACAGATCCCTGAATCTCCACATGAGCCAGTCAGTGAGGAAAAAGAAGTTGAGAGTGCTGAGGAGCCTCCAAAATTGATGAAGCTCGGTGGACATTTGGCCAATGATCCTGAGATACCGCTTCTGATTGCTAGAGCTCAAGCAGACTTGCCGGTTAACACGCCTATCGCCCCTGATTCTCAACTTTTAAACCTATTGGTACAATTGAACTCCACTGTAAATAATGGATCAGGGTTTCGTAAGCTTTTCTTGAGATTATTGTGATGCATCACTATCACCTAAATATTTGGTCAATGTTTGTTTCTTATGTTTGATAAACAGATCATTCTGTCAATAATAGTGTCAACAATCCAGTTAATAATCCAGTCTCCATCCCTCAACCATACAATGGATTGGCTGGCTTAGATTTCAACTTGCTCAACTCCCTTGCCAATGCCCCCCTACAGTCTTTATTGGCATCACTTCCCTCAGTGGGTTTATTAATCTATATTTACCTGAAGTCTATCCATTAAATATAAATTTCCTTTTTGTAGAGCCAACCTACAACGTCTCTCCCAATAAACCCCGATCCGTATGCAAATTCACAAAGAGACAATGGTTGGAATGGAGTCCCGACTGGACCATCCGCTTCTAGCTCATCGTATCGTGAAGATAATTATCACTATTCTGGGACATCGCGTTCGGCCCGCGGACGGAAGCGCCGGAAGCCTGCAAAAGAATCATGTGGGTTTCAATTATTAGAGCGATGTTTATATTTCCCGATACTAGTTTATGACTTGTCTGACATCTTTTCCTTGGCTCAATCTCTCTTGTGGCACTCCCATTAGTCTCTGCATATGATAATAGTGGCCGTCATATCGCTTGTAAATTTTGGCCGGATTGTCCACATGGCTCTAGATGTTTTTATGTGAGTATTCTAAATAGTTAATATCTTTCATGTTGCCAACAAAGAATTAATAAATTTTCAGAAACATGGCGATTGAAATATGAGATTCAAGTATCAGGGCGCATTTACATTTAATGAAGTGTTCTCAAATCGCGTCAGAATTATTTTTTGGCGTCTAGTTTTATTGTTTATGGTCTATATTATGACACGACTATGAATATTTTATCTTTTTTTGCAATATTTATCATTTCCATTCATTTTTTTGTATTGCGTTCAAAATCTTCGTTTATCTTTCTCAATAAACTAGCAATAGGGACATTTTGATCACTATGAGACCTAAAGACCTTTTTAAAGGTATCGGTTGTGCGAAATTGGACCCAGTCTTTTATTATGCATTTTATAGTTGCAAAAACACCTTAGTGTCATTACGTTGCTCAATGTTCCTGTGGGATGTCCAGTAGGGACTTAGAATCTTAGAGAAATTTTTGAAGATCATACTTTTTTATGACATGAAATAATAGTTCCACTGAATAAGATACCTATCACAGTCATAATTGGAATCAGCTGTTTTATTTCATTCCAGTAGGCTAGTTCAAAATTGACGACTTGACGTTAGTATTATTAAAGGACGAATAATCATTGCCCAGAAGCACCAATAAAAACTCCATTTTGTGCTTAATAAACCGAATGAGGTTTTTTGTCGTCATTGACAAACTTACTTTGAGCTTCAACTTCAATGACTATAAGATCATTTTTGCCAACCTTTCAATGATGTGATGGACAAGGCTCAAAGGCAGTATCTTACATGTAAGTTTTTTGATTAATTTTATTATGTAGTAAATTGCTTGGCTTTCTTTTCATAAAATTAAAAAAAAGAAAGTATGGTGCAGAAACAAAAGGAGAGAGGGAGAGGTGGGTAAGGGAATGCTGATCAAACATGAAGTGATGATTTTATTTATAGATAAGAGTGAATCAAATATTGTTGGAAGGATATTATGCTCGATTAGGTGAACAGGAATGTTGTTACAGTTGCTTACTAGATTCAAGGATTAGAGCATCCACACTCTTGCGGGTGTGTAACTCCCGCCTACATGCATATTACTTCTGAGTTGCACTAATTAATGATGCCATCATTCATGACTTGTACGGCGTCAGTACGACTTGCACAAAATATTCAACGCTCATGTTTTTACTTGAATTCAGTAACTTTTAATTTATTGTATTAACTCAGCATATTCATCGTTTTTTGCACCATTTTTTTTTTCTTTGGCCATTTAACTGTCTCTAGAATTACTAGACCTAGATGAGGAAGAACTTATCTTTGCTTGTTAACTACCCTTACAAGTGGACACTAATGAGGTGAGCATGTTTTCTTACTTTATGCAGTGATAGGACTGTTTAGAGGTGTGTACATTGCAAAGAATCTGTAGTAAAATAATATAGAGCTGCTTTTGGGTGTGGTGTGATGATGAGAAGTGAGAAAAGTAATGTTTGGTAAGAGTTAAGTGTTAAATGAATCGGAGGTATTGAGGTGTCGCAAGGTTGAGCAAGTGAAATGAATTGCTGAAAAAATGGCGGGGCAGAAAATGAGTTACACAAAAGGTTCATTAAATCGTGGAGAGATCCACGATTTAGTGAAAAATTAGTGATTTGACCCTTAACCGAAAGATTAAAACTGTAGAGAATGATGCCTTGCAGAACCAGGGAAAGGTCTCCGATGTATTCGGAGGCTACACTATATACTGATGAGAGACTAGCTAGGTACATAGTATGATAACACCATAACAAAAACATGATGAATGTTGAATATTAGCCGCTGTTTTCATTAAAATGTGCTTACCGAAGCTAATTGCACGCGCGAGTGTGGATGCTCTAAGATCACAGATTGAAAGTCTGGTTATTAGCATTGGCTAATTGAGAGACTTGCATGATTTTTTTTAGTAGGCATTCATTTGGAAATCAAAACTACATACATAATGTGGGTCGAGCCTGCCACACGTTGCCGAGATTACACATAAAATAATATTCTGTACTTATGTATCTGTTTTTACTTCCATTATGTTTCATCTTTCTACACATTCGCTAATGTTATTAATTATTTAATTGTACATTAGTAAAATAATGGTAATATGTTTCTCACTTCAAATACTTTTTACATACCTTGTAATATTCTCCGCAATCAATTTCATGTCCACTATGGAATGTCTTTTATTGTGTATTATGAATTAAAACTGGAATACTTGTAATACATATTTCGCATCTAGGACGACGGTCTTGAATACATTATTACTTGTATACTCTCCAATATAAATGGCCACTGATCTTGGTTAAGATTCCTTGGGAAATCAAATTTACCTAACATATTTATCTTTCAAGGAAACAAGATATTATCCAAGTATAGATTTACCATAATTTTTTTGCTTAAAAAATGGTAAATCCAATCGGCTGCGTTAACTGTTAAGCTAAAGATTTAAAGTCTTAGTGTGAAGGAATATATCAGACGGGTTACATACCCGGTTTTTCGCGGAATCTTAAATCTAATTACTGAGTTAACAGGTAGTGATGAACGTTTACGGAGATTTTTAAGAAAGTTGAAGTTAACTCGGAGCTCTCAATACATCTAGAAGTCCTCAGTATCAGTTGAATTACTCATTTTTCAATGGACTTATGGGTTTGTGGATTTCCAATATCTGATAAAAGGCTGTAACATGAATTTGATGAAGCCTATAAAGTTTGCGTGACAAATAATTTAGTGGTGGGAAATTGACTTAGTATATACTTTTGATAAAATGAAAATATAGTGTAAATGATAAAGTTGAGATAGTAGAAAATTGATTTGAGTTTACCTAATTGTACAACCAGATTCGAAAAGATGGAGACAATAATGATAATTTCCTCAAATTTATTGACAGCTCAATAGTTGAGCTGTGGTATCTTTTTGGGTCATTTTCAATTCGCTTTGTGGCAATTAGGTTGATTTTTCTGTTGTTTCGCGCCTCTTCTTCATCTGAGTTAAAAGAGAAGTTAAACAGACTATCACAAATGTATAATTATCAAATCACACAAGTGAATTTCCTATTTTGGTTCAGATATGACAGGGCCTAGAATTTCCAAACGAGCACTTGAAATTCAACGGAAATACAGCTATTTGGGAAAAGCTTGCTGTGTTTTTGCCTGCCACTCCCCGCCAAAAACATGAGTTTAAGCTGCTTGTGGCGGGGAATGAGGGGCAAAAAAAGTGCAAGGTTTTCCCAAATAGCTATAACATATTGAGAGAAAAGCAACACAAGAACCACTTTAAACATTTTTAAACTTTATGGAATGTCTATTTCACCTCATGGAAAAACTTGTAACATATACAGCTATATTGGAAACGGTTGGTGCAGATTTTGAAATCCATCCTCCCCACTTTCACAATAAAACTGTTTCATCGAGTAATTATCCAGGTCTGGCTGTGAAAGTCGAAGAGATATTTTTTGAAGTTGAACAAACAGTTTCCAATGTAACTCTGATTCATCAAATTTTGTCCCTCAGAGTTGTTTCTTCAACCAAATGAAGCTTAACTACCACTTGGGGTAATCCATCCTACTAAACTGAGAAGCCATTTTTTTTATACCTTTATTAATCTTTTTATTTAAATTTTTACATTTTATTCACCAGAGAAAAAAGTTGGGCACCTGATAGCAGGTTCCAATCCCTATCCTTGTCTTAACTCAGTTTCATCTTGGCTGTAATTATCATGGAAAGACCACGCATTGAACAATGCGCACGCTAGCTTGCCCAGAGTCAAATCTGAGTTACTCATGAATCAAATATGAATTGAGGGATTGACCAGATGGTTTTTTGTTGTGATTTATTTATATTTATTTATATTTATATATATTTATATATATTTATATATATATATATATATTTATTTATGTTTATTTATATTTATTTATCTTTATTTATCTTTATTTATATTTATTTATATTCATTTATCTTTATTTATCTTTATTTATTTATTTTTATTTTTATTTTAGCCTTTTCTTGAAACTTTCAGAAATTACAAAATATGACTTGAATTGATGCATATGCTATCCTCATCTTTAATGCAAAAAATGTCTAACACCATGCAATATTTGGGGGGGACTTACTAGCAAGCCCTCAACTTGAAGTCAGATGGAACTCTTACTGAAATGTGCTTGGAAACCAACTTAAACTATTGTACAAACCTAGCTGAATCTTTTGTGGTATCATAATAAAAGTTAAATGAACTCATCTTAAATTTTTAATGAAAAAAGTTTCAGTAATCATTCCAAACATTGTACACCTTAAGCACATAATTTTGACTCAGTATTTTAAATTATAGCTCAAGATGGAGCTGAAAACTCATTTGAAACTTTCAATTTTTCAAGTGATATTTTTACTCTGATTTATTACTTATTTGAAATAAATTAAAACATATTAAAAACATATTTATATATTTAATATTGTTTGAAAAAAATTACCAAAATTTTAAAAACTACACATTACAGAGAACTATTATAAATTGAATTTTTTTGATTCACTTTTTGATATTTTTTAGTCATGTAACATTATTTTGAGTTATGAAAAGTGAAATTGAATATTCACTTGCTGAGTGGTATTCAGTATGTAAATGTAAAATGATAATTCATATATATAATGAAAATAATTTTGAATATTCATCCAAAAAAATAAGCATAAAAAATTATATTGAATATGCATATGGAAAACCATATTGCACATTCATATTCAATATCATATTGAATATGTATATGCAAAATTCATATTGAATATTTATATGCAATGAATTAATGAATATGCATACAGAAAATTAAATTGCATATAAATATTAAAATTTATATTGAATAAAATATTAAAAAAAATTCAGTATAAATTGATTTTATGTTATATTATGTAATTTTTTAAATTGATTTTATTTTATTATATTTTAATACACACATTTTATTTAATTAATTACCTCCAATTAAATTAAATTAAATTGTATTGTATTGTTTTTTTTTTTGTAGTTATTGATAAAAAGTAAAAATCTCATATGAGCTGAAGTAAAATCTGTTTTAAATAAATATGCACATTTTTTTACCTATCAATATATAGGGTGATCACCTAATATCATAAGAAAATTTAAGTAAAAATACTTAGTGAACAGATATAGTTAATTGCATTTTATCAGTAAAATTTTCAAAAAAATAAATATTTATTCAAATTTTATGACTGCATATAATTAAATATCATCAAACCATAAGATGTATGTGTAAGGCACATTACTATTCTAAATAGGGGGTATCAAAGTTAGAAATCTTCCATTTCAAAATACCTCTTTTTTCCACCAAATAAACCATGATTATTTTTTAAAGTATGCCATCTTGTGCCCCCAAAACATCTTTTCACTGAGAATTAATGTCATGCTTGTGGCTTTCTTTTTGTGTTGTGAAATAGATTTTAAATAATTATAAATTTTTAAATTTTATACCCCCTAATGAATTCAACATAAATTTGGATGCAGGTATTATTTATGTAATTAATTTAGATAAATTCTTTTTACAATTAAGTAAAAAAAAATTAGAAATATTATTTAAAAAAACAACTCAATTATATCTTCAACATATAAAAATATTAAAGGAGAAATTTGAATGATAATAAAACAAATAGCCAATGAATAGTGCACTATTTTAGTGGTTTTTTTTTGTTTCAGGCTGTTAACTGTTCCTTGTCATTTAATATTATATATATATATATATATATATATATATATATATATATATACATTTTTTATTTAGTTTAAAAACCCACCTTCCTTCTCATTCTCTACTCTCTCATAGATCTTATTCTTCTCACCTCTCACATCTCCTCACTCCCTTACCCTTTATTATCTTATCCCATGTTCTATCCCCTCTCCATCACTTGTACTTTTTCCTCCAAACCCCTTTTTATCCTCTCTCAATCAAAACAACTATTTTTTCTCCCCTTCTCACCCCTTTTTCTCAATAGCAAGTGAGTGGGGTGAGATAGAAGTTAAAATGGGTGGTGTGGAAAGTGAAAAGGATATATTTTGGTGAAGAGAAAAAGGGGTAGTATTCAGAGAAGCAGAAGTGGAATCAGGAGATAAAGGGGTAGGGTGGGTTAGAGAGGGTAGTAAGTGGGGTGGGTGAGATGGGTAAATGTTTCAATAAAGAGCGATGAGGTGAGACAGGGAGAGATGAAAAAGGGGCTAGCTTTAGTAATAGGGGTAGCAAGAGGAGTTGGGTGGGGTGAAAATTGACAAGCAAGATGTAGGGAGGTAGAATAAATGAGTGAAAAAGGGTGAAGAGTTTGGAAAACTAGGCTAGGAGAATTGGAAAGTGCAGAAAAATGGGAGGGATTTTGAGCAAAATGGGATGTGAGAAAATAGTAGCAAAGCATGTGGAAACAAATCAAAACATTTTCAGAGCAGTGGAGAGGGGATAAAGTGAGGCAGTAAAAAACTGAAGGTGAACCCTATCTTTTGGCTGAAAGATAGAATTCACCCTGTCAGTTTACAAAACATTTCCTCTACTATAAAAAATAATTAGAGACTCTTGTGTATGTCTATGTGTACACCTAAATACATAAAACATACATCATGATTGACTGTTTTTAATAAATACTGATATTTATAGCAGAAAAATAATTAAAAAACAAAGAGTAAACATGAAAAATTAGTAAATATTTATAAAAATAATTTCACAAAATTCTTCTAATAATTATAAATGAGATAAAGAAAAAAAAAATAAGTAAATTTTAGAAACAAGTTGTAACAAGAACCAAAAATATATTAATATTTTAAGCTATTATTTTCATGTTATTTATTAGGTAATTTAAATTAGATTTTAGTTTAATGTTAAATACTTTTTGTGGGATTCAAAATAGCTGCTACCAGAATTATAGAATTCAAACAAAGGTTTAACATAAAATACATTATTATATTTAAAATTTTATCTTTATTTATTGTTCTATAATAGCTATACATACCTGAATAGCCACTTGTAATAAATAGAATTTTTGGAAGATTAAACAAGACATCTGTCACAATATATGTACTATAGTATATTCATTAACAGAAGAATGTTTCTTGAGTCCTTTCATTGCTTAAAATGTTTCACACCAATGAATATAATTTTTTTTTCAAAATTATATATCTTAGATTTTATGGAACATGGATTGGACTTCTAATGACATCCTGTCCTGACTGTAGCTCAAGATGACTTAATCTATGAGAATTTATTTTTATTTTTTTTGAATTTTAATATTAGATTTTTAAATATATGTACAGTTATATTCTTTTATTGAACAGATTTATGAAAAGTAATACAAAATTCTGAAAATAAATGTATTTTGAGGATTTTTTTAAATTAATTTTAAATACAAAAGTCTTCAATTTTATTTTATCATATTTGTATGTTCATTTTTTTACATATGGTGTAGAACCAACTGTTCTAAGCTTATTTTTTCAACCTAATACATACAAAAAAAAGACATGCAATTTTCTTGTTATGCTTAAAATACTTTAAAAGAAGAATTTTTTGTTTTTAATAAAAAATATCTAGCACCTTCCAAGTATCACATTATTTTTTTTTAGATTTTCCTTTCTAAGTTTATACAAAGCCTCAAGTGCCTAATTTGGATAATTTAAAAATATAAAAAAATCATTGATTTAAATTTTAATAGAATTCAAACTTACAAACTTAATATTTCTTTTTAATATTTTCTGTAAAGTTAAAATGTAGTCTTTTGGATTGAAATGTCAAGAAAATAAATTCATTAAAGCATAGATTTTTTATAAGGGAACCAAAAAAATCTACTTAGCCTTATTTTTTCACAAAATAAAAAAATAATTTTATGTTGTAGGTTTAATAATTTAATGACACATTATATATATATATATATATTTAAAATTGACATGAGAATCATAATGATAATATGGAATTGATAAATCATTAATATGTGTTTTTTAACTTGAGAAAAATGTGTGCACTGTGAGTTTCCAATCAAATTGGTCAACACAATTTTTCTGGAAAAAAAGATTGTGCACCTGCACTATTTTATTTAATTTACTACTCAAGACTAAGAAATTGAAATATTTTTTCTTTCTACTTATAATATTTTTGTAATATCAGATTAATTAAAAATCAATTATTACAATATTAACTTGTTTAATGGATATAATCATATATCTATTGTATCTTACTTCACAATAAAATCCCTCACATAATAATCTCTATGAACTTAATGATAGGATGATAGAGAAAAGTCCACTTTAATCTATAATTAAAGTCCCTCAAAAATAACAAAAATTAAACTTTAAAAGATAAAAATAAGAATAAGAATTTGTATAATCTGTTGGGTACCCTCAGGTAAACACTTTTGTTATCCTTAATGATTTAATTCATGCAAAATAAAGCATTCAGTTTAAATTTTTAAAGGATATTTTTTCATTTATATAATTTTTACCTTTGAAATTTCAGATTTTTTTCAATCATTTTTCTTTCAAAACACAAATTCATTGAGTAGCATTGAATTTTTATGACTCTTTTGAATCCCTGAACCAAATTAAAATAGGCTTACTAAATACTGGCTGATTGAATGAATAGTGCTTTTGAATTTCAAGTAAGTATTTTACTTCTAAAATAAATCTGATACAATGATTATGTATTTAAGTACTTATTTTAATCTTAAAAATAAAGATATTAATTTTGTCACTGCTTTTATCCTTTTTATGCATTTATAACATTTATAAGGAAGATAGGACCCTGATACTAGAAGAATTAACCTTTATTTAGGATACATAATCACATTCTGTTAGTTTTTAATTATTTTAGAAAAGGAGAAGTGAAAGTGCCTCATTGAGTCAATTTGAAAAAAAAATCACTATGTTTTACTTTTATGGTTTTGTGTATTTAATACAGTATGCTAAATTATAATATTTGAGAGGAAGTATTTCTATTTTTTTTAGAAATATAATTCATTTAAATAGAAAATAAATTCATGCACCGGCTAAAAATTCCTGTAATACATCTAAGAAAATGTCAGCCAGGCTACTAAACTTAACCGGTAAAATAATTAATTATTTTACTGAGTTGAAGCCACACCCCTTCTTCTTACTAATAATTAATTATCTACTTAAGTATTACTTACAACTAACTAGTTAAGTACAATAAGTAATATAATTAATTAGTGTAAATAAAATGTCCCTTACAATTTTACTCCCTAACACCGTGCTCAATGGTATAAGTCAATGGGAATAGAATTTAATAATAAAATTATAATAAAAAAAACTTTAAAACAATTATATTACCTCAGTGAGAGATCTGGAATCCCTTGAAAGTAACATAATTAATTAACTATTGTGTAATTAATTGTGACAGTCTAAGGAACTCAAACTTTATTGTTAATAAATATGATGCCCTTGTTGACGTACCAGTTTATTTATTTCTTATGTCATATATGTACTCCTTTTAGTCATTCTTTTCCTCAGTATATGGTGTAAATTCCATATATTTTATTCCCTCATGTTTTGCCTATAAAAGAACTCTTACTTTGTGCTTTTAAAGACATTCCTTCATTACTTACTTTATTATTACAATTACAATACAACAATTATTTCTATATTTTATAACCTTAGTATTTACAATAGTGTAACTCTAATCTATAATCTATATTAATATTTTAAAACTACCTCTTTTATTTGAGTAAAACAATCAAATTGATAAAGAAATACGCACTTTGTGTTAAGAGTCCATTTAAACCCTTAAAATCCTCATATGAATCTCGAATAAATCTTCTAGACCAAAAGGACCCCTTGACAATTGGAGGCCTTTCCAAATTACTGACGGCGCATCGTGATTTGAGGGTGTAAATTGAAGGGACCATTGGCATTCAAGTACCTGTAAGGACGAGAAAGCGACGAAAACGACAAACGTCATACGTCACATGACAAAATTTTTTGCTGTGAACAGGAATTGAACCGCGCTCCAAAAATTAGGTTCATATATTGACTAAACGTCGTATATATCATGGTAATTATTGATATTACTATTTGTGGGTTACTCTTCACTCTTCATTTGCTACGTATTTCCTTTTACTCAGCACTCTGTAAGTGACATTAATTTGCTCATTTTACAGGGGGAGGTGTCTGGTAATTTGGAATTTATTTTTATTATTATATATTTTTTTTATTTTTCCTGGTTGACCATAATAGAGCAATAAGTGTTCTTAGTCCCAGAAGTAATAAAATAATTATATTTTAATATTAATTATTATAATTTTTCAGTTGACATTTGTCCTGATTAATTTAAATTTTAATTGTTCCAGTTGACAAATTGTCCTGACAATAATATTTTTTTTATTAATAAATAATTCATAATTAATTACTTCAGTTGACCTTGAGTCCTGGTAGTTCAATAATTTTTTTTTAATTAATAAAACTCATATTTAACTACTCCAGTTGACATTAAGTCCTGGTAGTTAAGTGATCAGTTTAAAAATTTTTTTTAATTAATAAAAATTCATATTTAATTACTTCAGTTGAAATTAAGTCCTGGTAATAAATTAGTTGATTTAAATCCTGAAAATAATTAATTAAAATTATTAATAAAAATTTTAATTTATTTCTACAGTTGATTATATTATAATCCTGGTTTTAAATTATTTTTTGAATTAATAAATTAATTTTATTTAGTTGATTTTTATCCTAAAAAGATTTTTTTATTATTTTTATTTTATTTCTGTTAAATAAAAATTAAAAATAAAGACTAATTAATCTTATTGTCTCTTTTCTTCATTTCAGTTAAATCTTAAAATGACTGACCAAAGTGGTTCTGCTGCACGTGAAGAGGAAATAGACTTGATTGATTATGATGAGCCTACTTCTGTAAGTTTTCCTTTAACAAGAAGAATTTCTCAGATTAATAAATCTTTGCCCCAAACAGGATGTAGAGATGGAAGAAGTAGAAATCCTAGTAGACACAACTCAGGATCAGAAGCCTATGATAAACCCACCAGAAGAACTTCCAAAAGGCTTCAGGATAAAAAAGATGCCATTGCCTCGATTTTATTATTTTTATTTTATTTCTGTTAAATAAAAATTAAAAATAAAGACTAATTAATCTTATTGTCTCTTTTCTTCATTTCAGTTAAATCTTAAAATGACTGACCAAAGTGGTTCTGCTGCACGTGAAGAGGAACTAGACTTGATTAATTATGATGAGCCTACTTCTGTAAGTTTTCCTTTAACAAGAAGAATTTCTCAGATTAATAAATCTTTGCCCCAAACAGGATGTAGAGATGGAAGAAGTAGAAATCCTAGTAGACACAACTCAGGATCAGAATCCTATGATAAACCCACCAGAAGAACTTCCAAAAGGCTTCAGGATAAAAAAGATGCCATTGCCTCAACAGGTAAAGAATATGTCAACTCACATAAAGGAGCTAAGGACAGAAAACTTGAGACTAAAGGCAAGGGTAGATGCTCTGGAAGAAAAGGTGAGAAGGATAGATACCTTTCTTCAAGAGAAGAAGAAACCTCTTTTCCCCAGGAATCAACAACAATTGGCTCCCAAGTCCCAAGAGAATTTGGAAGTGTCCAAGTGGCAGTGGGACTGGTTAAACACTCAGTGGGACAACCTGTCTCAAAACCAGCATCAGTTACCTCAGGCAGGTCCGTCAAGACCCAACCAGGTGAACCCCACACCTCCTCACCCCTATCAAGGAGGCAAAAGAAGAAGAAAGCCCAATATGGTCATACCCAGCAAACCTTGGTAAGCCCCTCTATTGATTCTCAAGTGCCATTTCTTGTAGCTGATTCTGTTCCTTCAGGTAAATCTGAGAGGGAAGAAGAAACCTTGAGGCCAGTAGAGGCTGGGAGCAGTAGACAGATAACTTATGTATCTAATCCATTAATTTTAATTTCTACTTCAATGATTAACCCTGATATGGCTGTAATTGATGAAACTCTTGACCCTGAGTTTTATGAGAGTCTGGAAAGTTACTCAGTTTCCTTATTAAGAAACACTCCAGATGTAGCAAAGATTAATGATGAGTACTTGAGAGATATTATTGCAAAGCAGAATCATATTATGAACAATATGCAATTAACTCAGAAGTTTAATAGTTTATTAACTGAGCAAGGGTATCAATCCTTAAGGAGTGAATTGCAGAAAGTTTCTGATGATTTGTTTAACTATAAGGCAACTCATGAAATGAAGATTGCTTTGTGGCAAAATATCAAAAATGATTTGTCTAAATTAAAAGATACTGTATCTATCTATTGTGAAGAGCTGGAGATAGATAAGATGAATCTGAAGAGATTGAATGACCATTATTCATCTTTTCAAAATAAAAATCAGTTATCTTTTTCAACTATCAATGAGAGTTTATCTAGTCTTCCAAGAATGAAAACAAGACTAACAACCATTGAAGAAAAATTGAACTCATTGTTGAATGACCAGAAATATTCTGACATTTCTGTGAAGGAACATATAGTGCAGGATGCTCAAATATTACCTGTGGCTAGTTCATCTAAAGTAAAAATAGCTCCAGAAATACCCGTTGATACAACTGAGTTTCCATCAAACACTGATGATGCACCTGGATCTTCAACAGAAGGATTAAACAATGAGATTACAGCCCAATTGGAGAAGTTACAGCTGCTTCTTACTCAGAAACAAGCTAGTACTAAGGAGACTCCTTCAAATCAAAAGAATTGGCCAAAACTTGACCAATATCCTACATTTGATGGTGATTCTTCTTCTGATTGGCAACAATTTATTTGCAGAATTGATAACTTGAAAAACTCTTACAAACTCCCAGATGAGGAAGTTGTGTCTAAGTTAATTTCTTTATTTACCAATGTAGCCCTTATGTGGTATGAATCTGTCCTATTAGATGGGAATGATTATTCATGGGAAGATTGGAAGAAATTAATTAAAGCAAAATTTGGGGGCTCCAAGTTTAGGATGGCTCAACAAAGGCAGTATGAGGAGACTAAATATAGTTCTTCTACTGATAAACCTATTGAGTTCTTAATGAAACTTGTTAAAATCTTAAGAGCTATGGACCCAAAAATGGAGTTTGAGTTATGGAAGGACAGGATCCTTTATAAATTACCAATGTCTCTGAGAGACTTGATTGTTGCTAGGACTGGGTTCACCAGAGAACCTTCTTCTTTCATCAATACTTGTAATGAGATTCTTCAAAACAACAAGTATGATGCCAGAAGATTCATTCCTAGAACCACTTGGGAGAAACCCTCCACTTACCAACAGAAACCTCTGGAAAAGGTTGGTAAACCTTCTGCCCCTGTTGCACCAAAAAAGTATGCAACAAACACTTGCTTCAAGTGCAACAAGCCTTGGCAGAAAGGCCATGTTTGTGACAAGAAGATAAATCTTGTAGAACAAACAGAGGAGCATGCTGATGACACAGTAGCACTGGATGATACATCAAGTGATTGTGCCAACAATATTTCATATGAATCTCAACAAGAAATCTTGATGCTGGAAGAGGATATTCATTATTTAAATACTATTGATATTGATAATAATGCTTTGTCTACAGTTGAGGATGCTGAGATCATAAAGAACATTGAGGATAACTCAATTTTTATTGCCCCTCTCAAGGCACCAGTCTTGATTAATGGAACCAGCATTGAAGTTGTTCTGGATTCTGGAGCTGGAGGAAGTGTAGTTTCTGAAAGAGCACTTGCTTCAGTGGATCAAGACTATAAATCAAAAATGATGCCTATCATTTCTGAAAATTGTAGAGGTTATGGCTCTGTTTTGTCCCCCATTGGTAAATACAAAGCCACAGTGTTTTTTAAATATAACCATGGTTTTGTAAGAGCTATTTGTGATTTTGTTGTCATGAAAAATGATAACTTAAGCAATTGGTTTATTGTAGGGAATGATATTTTAACCAAGTATGGCATAAAATTGGATCCCTCAAACCAATGTTTCACAATGGGGATGAATGGGAAGAGAAAATTTAAGATTTCCTCCCCTAAAAAATTATTGAAACCAGAATTGAACACATGTAATTCTGTAGTTCAATGTAAAGGAAGATCTACAAAAGAGATGCATGCCCTTTTGTCTGAAATTGAAAATGCCTCTTTTGGAAAACAACTTTCTGGTGAGGATAAATATTCCATCATTAACTTGATAAAGTCTTTTCCTATGGCCTTTGCTCATGGGTCAAATGAACTGGGATTAGTTAAAAAGGAAATGAAAATTTCATTGTGTTGCCCATTAACTGATATAGCACCTAGTTTAAAGAAGAAGCCTTATCCTGATTCTCTCACAAAGAGAAAAGATATTGAAGACAATATCTCTACCCTTTTAAAAATGAATATTATTGAAAAGGTAGTTGAAACACCTAAATATTGTGTTATCTCACCTGTCCTAATTTCTTATGAGAAAGATAAAGCCAGGTTATGTGGTGATTAGAGAGCACTAAATACTTATACTGTTGATGATATCTACCCTTTACCTAGAATTAGCTCTATACATGCTACTTTACAGGGTGCTAAATATATCAGCTTTTTTGATGGTAACAAAGGATATCACCAGGTACCTGTTGAGAAAAATTCTCAGAACTTTCTGATGATTGCCACTCATATGGGTATTTATAGGTATATTAGGATGCCATTTGGCCCTAAAAATGCCCCTTCAGTTTTTCAAAAATTCATGGATAACACATTCCATCAAGAGATAATTGAAGGATGGCTGATGGTTTATATTGATGATATCATTATATTCTCAAAAACATTTGAGGACCATCTCAACCACCTGTGTAAAGTATTCCATAAAATCGATGAAATAAATATGACACTTGCTTTGAAGAAATGTAAATTTGGTTTCCATTCTTTAAAAGTTCTTGGTCATGTTGTTTCAGGCTTACAGATATGTGTTGACCAAAACAAAGTGGCAGCCATACAACAGGTGAAGGCTCCTACTACAGTTAGAGAGCTCCAAAGTTTTTTGGGAATGTGTGGATACTATAGACAGTATATTAAAAATTACCAAGTCATAGCTTTACCCCTTACCCAATTAACTAGAAAGGATGTTGCTTTTGTCTGGAATAGTGAAAGACAAAGAGCCTTTGAAACTATGAAACACTGTTTGATGTCAGCACCAATTCTTGCTTTACCTGACTTTAATCAACCATTTGTTTTGTACACTGATGCCAGTCTCATTGGTCTGGGTGCTGCCCTCCATCAAAAACAAGTGATAAATGATAAAGTTTCAGAAGTAGTAATTTGTTATATTTCAAGAACCTTGAGAAATAGTGAATTGAAATATGGTGCTACTCAATTGGAATGTTTAGCTGTAGTGTGGGCTCTAGAAAAGCTTCATTATTGCCTAGATGACCAGAAATTTGAACTTGTCACTGACTGCAGTGCAGTTAAATCCCTTTTAAACTTAAAAACACCAAAAAGACATATGTTCAGATGGCAGTTGGCTGTTCAAGAATACAGAGGGAGAATGAAAATTATTCATAGGGCTGGTATTGTTCACTCAAATGTGGATATGTTATCTAGCTTACCTTTACCAAATAATGACTCTAATCCTGCTTATGATCCTGAGGATGAAATTATTCATATTCATGGGATATATGTGGTTAATATGGAGGAAGAGCTATTACAGCTTATTCTGGATTCATATGATAAGGAAACTGACTTGAAAAAGTTATGCACCATATTAAATGATCCAAAGAAGGCTTCAATACAAGCATTAATTAAAACCCTTCCACCAAAGTACCAGAAGGCTTTGGAAAAAGGTAAATTTTCAATTGATGAAGGTTATCTATATTATAGGCGAAAGTTGAGTAATGTTATTGTTATTCCTCCTTCTATGAGAGAAATCATCTTGAAAATTTGTCATGATGACATATTAGCTGGACATTTTGATCTTGATAAAACAATGATCAGAATTAAGAACACTGCTTGGTGGGTTAATATGTCTGAAGACACAAAATTATATGTTGAGTCTTGTGATTCTTGCCAAAAATCAAAAAGATTAACTGGTAAAATAGCAGGATTAATGCAACATATTGAACCTCCTGATGCACCATGGCAGATAATAAACATGGATTTTGTAACAGGATTACCTATTGCTGGTAAAGACAGTTATAACTCTTGTTGGGTTATTGTGGACAGATTCACAAAAATGTGTAAATTTATCGCTACTCACAAGGATGTTTCCACTAAAGAATTAGCTTTCTTATGGTGGTTTCATATGTTTAATACTGCTGGTTTTCCTAAAGCCATAATCTCTGACAGAGACCCTAAATTTACTTCTGAATTTTGGATGTCTCTGATGGATGTTTGTGGTTGTGATCTGAAACTTTCTACTGCCCACCATCCACAGACTGATGGTTTAGCTGAAAGAATGATTCAGACTTTAGAGGACATGATTAGAAGGTATTGTGCCTTTGGCCTTGAGTATAAAGATAATGACAGATTCACTCATGATTGGGTTACCTTACTTCCTGGGTTGGAATTTGCTTATAATAGCACTGTTCATTCTGTTACTCAAAGAAAGCCTTTTGAGCTCTGGCTTGGATATGCTCCAAATACTCCTGCCCAAATTCTCAATAACAAAATACCTAAATTGAATATACACCCTGGTGTAAAGTCTTTTCTTCAAATGCAACAACTATGCAGAAATCATGCTCAAAAAGGTATTGAAAAATCATTTGAATATGAGAAGAAGAGATGGGACAAATCCCATAAAGAATACACTTTTAAAAAGGGTGATGAAGTGTTGATTTCTACAGTCCACTTCAACTTACAAGGTAATAACAAATTGAAAGATCCATTTGTTGGTCCATTTGTTGTCAGAAGAATGATTGGAGATAATGCAGTTGAGGTTATTTTGTATTCTCCATATGACAGAAAACATCCTGTTGTTCCAATATCTCTTTTGAAACCTTACACATCCAATAGTGATTTATTTCCAAAAAGGAGGGGAAGACCAAAGAAAACCCCAAATGAAATCACTGAAACAGCAGAAATTGAAAAAAATTCTAAATGACAGAATAGTCACTGCTGAAAAAGGTACAGAATACTTATTGAGATTCAAGAATAAATAATCTGAATATGATTCTTGGATACCTGGGAAGGAGATATCTAATCTTCCTACTCTACTAAAAAAGTATAAAAAGAAAAAATCATAGCATTTTTTTTATTGTTTTTTTTAGAGTGAGGGAGTGTCAGCCAGGCTATTCCAGGAGTCCAGTAAATGATATGTAACTTATAAAACCTGAAAGAGTGGGTAAGAATTGTATTTAATGAATATAAATTAATATTTTATTGCATAATAAAATTATATAAGTATTTTATTATATACAAGTGTTATATTAATTTTATTGGTTATATAAATTTTTATATACATTTAAATTGAACATAATAGGGGGTGTCAGTTCTGGCAAATCCGCACTTAACTTAAGTGCGGATTTCAAACCAAATCAGCACTTACAAATCAGCACTTAAATTTTGCAAAAAAGTCACTTATTTCAAAAAAGGGTGTCAGTTATGACCTCAAATCAGCACTTTTTTCCCGTTTTTTTTCACAACCACATTTTGGCCACAAAACATCCCTTCCTTTCTTACCCCATCCCTGTCACATGTGACACACTGACCTTCCTCGCTACCTACCCATCAATCCTCGGCACACACCCCTTCCTGACATTTTCAATATTTTGACCAGGCATGTTTACATTCTTTTTTACTTATTTCTTCTACTTCTTAATCTTTTTTCTATGGGTGTCAGTTCTGACCTCAAATCAGCACTTTTTTTGTGATTTTTTTTTTCAAAACCACATGTTGGCCACATCATCCCTTTCTTTCCTATACCATTTTGTACTCTCCAAATGTCCTCTTTGTGTACTTCATTCACTTGGGTTGGTATTTTGGTTTGTTGCATATTCATTTTTTTTGGAATTTACGGTGAAATTTTTTTTTTTGGATGGCTCATTGGTTTTCTTGCACCAGCTCAACATGAAATCGCATATTTTCTGAAATCGCATATTTTGTCAGTGATTTTTTTTTTTCATTCATCCCTCATATCCTTTTCCTATTCTCCTCCAACATCCCTCAAACAATTTGGTTTCATTCATTTTGTCATCTCATCTCTCCAGGTAAGTCACTTTATTCTTTTTTTTTGATTTTTTGATTACTAATTATAATTTTTTTTTGTTTTTTTCTGTTTATTTTATTTTTTTTATCTAAATTTTTTTTGTAAGTGGTTATTTTGGATTTCAATGTTATAATTAACCTTTTTTTTCTCTCCCTCTTTACTTTCTTTTTTAGCTCCATCACCCTACTCTTCATCCCTCCTTGGCATGGTCATTATCCCCCCTTTCCCTTATTTCACTTTTTTTTGGCTCCATTTCATTGAAACACATACATTGCACATTCTTTATGCATTTCACTTACTCCATATTCAATTTCCCCACAATTCCAACATCAATCTTTCTCACTCTATTTTTCCTACTTTTCAATCAAGGTAAGTTTCATCTCCTTTTTTTCATGCCTATATGATATCTCATTCCATTTATGAAAAGTTCATACTTAAATATATGTATGACTCTTATCTGGATAACAGTGAACTTATAAAACTCCTTTTGATCTCATCTTCATTACCACTTTTCAAGTTTTTGTAAAATTTTGAAAATCAGACTCGGAATTAGGGTTAGGTTTATTCAAATCTAATGTTCTTTTTACTGAAGATTCTCCTGAAGGCTACCTTTCATTTCCCACAAACAGATTTGAATTTGATTCAGTGGTTGCTGAGATATTGACTGTTAAAGTTGAGCCTTTTTTTTCCAAATTTAAATTTTTATTTCATTTTTTTATGTAACAAATTAGGGTTAGGTTTATTTAAATCACATGTCCTTTAACTGAAGATTCTACTAAAGAATATCTTTTACTTCCCACAAACAGGTTTGAATTAGGTTCAGTGGTTGCTGAGATTTTGACCTTTGAAGTTGAGCCTTTTTTCCAAATTTCACTTGTCTTATTTCACATTTTTATATTGCATATTTAGAGGATAAGGATTCTGAAACTCTTATATGATTATTATCTAGGCATGTATCCGTTGCTCAAGAATATCACTAAAGCTCAAAAAGATGAAGATTTTTGCTTATGGGACACTCTACCTTCCTTTAACTCTTTTCTTGCTCTTCGACTCAAAAAGCACTGTAATAAAGCATTTGAAAAAAATCATGAACCTGCAACCAAAGTAGGAATACCGAATTGGTGTGACTCCGAATGGGAAGATATCAGCCACGAATATCTTTTATTTTCTAATGTTATTATCACTCATTCTGGATTTCACAATAAAATTCACACCAATACCAAGGACACCAATTTTCTTACTTTTGGTATATTCTCATATATCAAACCGATTACTGGCAAACCAATACCATCTCCAGCTAAAATCAAATGACATGGTTTATATTTTCCAGACCACCGGTGAATCATTGATTTTGGTTTGGGAAATGGTATCATCGAAACTATTTGGAATTCTTCTAAGGATAATCATCAAACAACCAAAGCTCCTCCTGGTTTGGAATCCTGTCAAGATTTAACACATTTTGGTTGCTCATTTCAAATCAGTCATAAGTTGATTCAAAGAATCAATAAGGTAATGAAAGAAGGTAAAGTTAATCGATTTAAAAAAACTTTATTTAGATCCAAAAAGTATGGGGATTAGAGTTGTCATCAAAAATTTTATATTTTTCGTAAATTTTTAATAAATATCTTTTATGTATCAATTTCCTCAACTAAAGTAATGGGCCCACGACCTTGTGTTTTATAAATGGTAATCATGATAACATTTATTTGTTTCATGGGGTTCCTCTAGCCTATACCTGTGGAAAGTCCCAAACTTTTGTTTCTAGATTTGATCTGCATTTTGGCTGAGGGATTGTCATTACTTTAAACTAGGGAAATTGATATATATTAGATATTTATTTAATAATTTATGTAATTATATTAAATTTAGATGACTTCCACCACTTACTTCAATAAAATGCAGGGGGGGGTATTGCCAAATTTTCAAATCTGACATGTGAAATTGATGACTTAGAAAAATTTTGGTGATATCCACCCCTTGCTTCAATAAAATGCAGGGGAGAGTATTGCAAATTTTTTAAAACAGATATGGAATTTTTTTGACT
The DNA here is from genome assembly GCA_030280995.1 of Hemileia vastatrix. Classification (NCBI taxonomy): domain Eukaryota; kingdom Fungi; phylum Basidiomycota; class Pucciniomycetes; order Pucciniales; family Zaghouaniaceae; genus Hemileia; species Hemileia vastatrix. The sequence goes on along the minus strand of JASXTE010000009.1, from coordinate 25,875,363 downwards.
TGTAAATATTTTGGTGAAATTTTTTGACAAGAATGTGAAAGTAATTGTTTCAACCTTGAGCAGGTTTCTGGCTCAAAGGAATAACAGTACCATCAACAAAACCAATACATCCTGGGAAGCCCTCTGCTTGCATAACCTGAGATGATTCAAGTCGCTCTTCTTTTGTTGGCCAGGTGAGAAGTTGAGATTACAAGGAGTTGATGGCAGTGATACATTGTTTGGTATAAGTGTTAACTGGACAATACCTTAAATCAAAGACATTTTCTAAACGTTTCAAAGCGGCTCCATTACCATTTGAACCCAAACGACATAGTGTGATGGCCAATTGAATTGAAGGATGTCGTTGTTCTTTTTGAGAATTATTGTGAAATATGGAATGATCCTGAATAAGCTCAAGAAATTTAAGGAAAAATTCCTGAGAAGTCCTGAACAGCTGTCTAAAACTGGGTGTAGATAGTTTAAGAAGTGTTTGGATGGTGTACTTGGGGGTATGAAGTACTTGAGGCTTTCTGGGAAGAAGGTAACTTTTCGTGGCCATTTTTGATAAAAAGACAAAATCTTCTTCTAGATCAGAATCAGAATTGCAATCAGAGTCCAAGAGCAGTTCAAGAGCCATGAAAGTCATTGCTTTATGTAATTTATCACCATTTGAAAGTGAGGAAGGCATAACTCTTATATGATATGATATGAAGATGTAAGTGATGTACGATTTTTTGAGTTATGAAGTGTTATGCTGCGGAGTGCTGCGTATGAATGGGATGATGCTGACAAATCAGTGAAATGGGACTTGATGGTGAAATCAGCACTTTTGGTTGAGAAAGTGCGGATTTGAGTGAAATAAGTGACTTATTTCATTTTGAAATCCACCAGTATTGGGGCTAGTGTGTTTTGGAAATCCGCACTTATTTAAGTGCGGATTTGTAAGTGCGGATTTGCCAGAACTGACACCCCCTAATATAATATATTCTACAAATAATGGCGCATTTTTATGTATTTAATAATTATAAATTTATATTTAATTAATTGAAAAACATATATTATAATTATAAGGGTAAAATTGACTTATAATATATTTAAATTAATTATTTAAATTTATATATTAAATAACACCTTTCATATAATACTAAACAATAATTAATGACGCTTCTTTTGACCCTTAATTGTGTCAGGAAAAACCAATTAATTAATTTATACTAAATTGAGATTAATTACATGTTTTGTTGTGTCAAAGTATTTTTTGTTTCACTTAAAATATCCTTAAATCAGACTGTACCATCTGTTTGGAATTATTTTTCTCATAGTTCCTATGTTCCAGTCTTGTTTAGTTATTCACTATTTTTACTTACTGATTTGGGAATTAATGGTGGGAAAATTGGATTCTTAATTGGGGTTTTAATTATTTGTTTCATATTTTTCTCTACATTGTTATGTTTCACTTACTCTTTGATATACTTGTTTTATTCTATTCTAATTATTGTATTTACAAATATAGTGGCGCTTCAGAGGACCCATTGCCTATAAAAGGGCCTTGGATAATCCCCTGTAGCCTCATCACTTATTATACACTCAACAAATTAAATACGATTTCATATTACGTTTATATTCTTTTTATTAGTAATAAAATTCTAATTAAAATTCTATATAACAATTTAAAGGTTGCTTTAAGTCTGATAGTAATTAAAAGTGTTTTCCGCGCAGAACCCTTACCTTAAATAATATTATTATTAATAAAGCCTAAATTTTTGTCATCTCTCAAGTTACTCGCCGTTGTTTTTCTTTTAAATAAATTAAATAATCTATTACAGTTTATTTCTTTTATTTTTTCCCTTGTCCTCCTCCTTTTCTCCTCTTTTCCTTACCTTCTTCTAGACGACTGACCAACAACTGGGGACCTTTCCAAACGACGACAACGATTGAGCCTGGCGACGAACGACAAACGCACGGACCACCTAGCAAAAAACAAAACTTTTGCCGCGTCTGTGTTTCGAACTTGGGTTCGATTTCTTATGTTTATATTATATTAATTCTTATATTATTTTGAAGTGATTTTTCGATCACTATAGTAAGTTCACCTTTGCACCTCTCACTCATATTACTATATTTTTACTGCAATAACAGTGATTGTGGCTTAATTGCTGATTCACTGAGTGTAAGTGTTCAATTATTAAAATTTATTTTTTCCTAGTTGACCATTATAGAGTGTTAAGTCCTCTTAGTCCTAGAAGAATTGACATTTTTATTAATACAAATTGAATTATTAATTTAATTTTTTATTATTATTAATTATTGTTAATTTTGGTTGACTTAAAAGTACTTTGTGCTTAGTCCCAAATATATTGCCATATTTAATATTGGTAATTAATTGGTTGAATTAACTTGATTGTTTATTCCCAATTTAACCTTGCAATCCATTTTTTTTTAAAAATTAATTTTTTATAATTATTACTTTATATTGAAAATTTTTTTTTTCTATAATTTAATTAATAAATTTTATTATTATTATTTGGAGCAATTATTAAATAACTTTTATTATTTTTTTTTTTAAAAAAAATAAGAAGTAAATTAAAATCTTCCCACTAGTATGTCCAACAATTTGGCTGACAAAATGGATAACATGCAAGTGGATGAAATTGAAATTGACTATGATGCTGACACTGTAAGTTCTTCTAAAGTTGGACATAAAAAATCTTATGCTAACACAAAGAATTCACATACTGCAGGATGTGGAAATGACAGGAAATGTAAACAAACCAAACCCCCTTCCCCCAGTACCACAGAAGGAAGTCAAGCCTCTAGTACCTCAAGAAGGTCTTCCAAAAGGCTTCAAAATAAAAAAGCTTCCTCTGCCACAACAAATCAGCAACCTGTCCAGTCATATAAAAGAGTTGAAGACAGAAAATATGACGTACAAAGCAAAGGTAGACACCTTGTGGGATCAGGTTCAAGAACTCAGGAATCAGATTCAGGCCCAGGCCCCTCCTCAGTTGCCTCCCAATCAGCCTCAGTTTCAGGCTCAACCTTCACAGCCACCCAGCTCAACCATCCAAAATCCAAATACTATGGAAGTAGAGCAATGGAAATGGGATTATCTAATGAGTCACTACCAACAGAATGTGCAACACCCTCCTCATCATCAGCCTGGCCCATCCAGAACACCCAATTTCCATCCACCTCCTCATCCCTACCAACAAGGCAGGAGAAAGAAGGCCCAAGCACAGTCCCAAACCCAGTCCCAGGGGAAGTTTCCTCCTCTGCCATGGTAAGTAATTTGGTTGATAGTCACTTGGGTATGTTTTCTAATAAATCTTCTTCTGCAGGTAATATTATTGAACATGGTGAAAGAACAGTTAAACCTGTTAAAATACAGCTTCCTGTAACTAGTTGCCCTATTGATGTAATTAGCAAATTGTCATTTGATGAACCTTTACATTTAACTTCTACATCTTTAATTAATCCTTCTCTTGCAATTAAAAATGATTCTGTTCCCCCTGAAATCTATACCTTAATTGAAAAAACTTCTGAAGAAATATTGAAAGATACCCTTGATTTTAATAATGTGAAAGACAAACATGTGAGAGATGTGTTAATCCATGAAAATGATAGATTAAATAATTTACACTTGCAATGTAAAGTGAGTTCTTCTGTACAAGATACAGCTTATTTAAAAATCAAAGAAACCCTGAATATTGTTCTTAGTCAACAAAAACAAATAAGAAGTGACCATAGAGCTATCTCAGATAGAAATATCAGTCTACATAAGACCTTGAGTGAATTGAAACCCCTTATTGAGGAAAATTATTCATTCAAAAATGAAATAAAATCTCTGCAAAATGAGTTTAAAAAGCTAAAAAATGATTTCCATGCACTAAGTACCAAACACTCAGTTTCTGAGGACAGAAATGTTCTATCTCTTGCAAAAGTAAATGACCAGATGTCTGAAATTCCAAGAATAAGAAACTATGTGTCTGACCTACAGGAAAAGTTCTCAACCTTAACCATCAATAATGAATTAAATGAGATTTCTGTCAATAAGCTGCATAAAAATAAAGGGAAAAAACCTGAGCAAAGTTCATCTTTTCTTCCTCATATTTCAACCATTAAACAAACTGACAATGAGTCTGTAAAATCTTTTGCTACTAGCAAAAAATCTTGTGATGGTCATGCACCAGCTGTTTCTGTAAATAATGAAATTTCTGAACACCTGGCTAAACTTCAGGAATTATTAATAATGAATAATTCAAACCAAAAAGTGGACCATCCCAGTAGTCAGAAAATTGGCCTAAGTTAGACCAATATCCTACCTTTGATGGTGATTCTTCCTCTGATTGGCAACACTTTATCCAAAGAATTGATAATTTAAAGAGATCTTATAAACTATTTGATGAGGAAATTGTTTCTAAGCTAATTTCTTTATTTTCCAATGTAGCCTTGATGTGGTATGAATCTGTTCTTTTAGAAAACAATCATTATACATGGAATGATTGGAAATCCTTGATTGAGAATCAGTTTGGTGGTTCAAAATTCAGGTTAGCTCAGCAGAGACTGTATGAGAATACTAGATATGTATCCTCCTCTGTTGAAAAGCCCATTGTTTTTCTGATAAAAATAACTAAAATCGTTAGAGCAATTGATCCAAAGATGGATTATGATATTTGGAGAGATAAAATATTGTATAAATTACCAAATTCTCTTAGGGATTTGATTGTGGCTAGAACTGAACATGTAAGGGAAAATTCTTCTTTCATTAATATCTGTAATGAGGTACTGCTCAACCATAGATATGAACCAAAGAATTACCTTGGCAAATCTTACAATGATCAGAATAAACCTTCTACAAAACTCCCAGAAAAATCTGGTAAAACCTCTGCCCCAATTGCACCTAAAAAGTATGCAACAAATACTTGTTATAAGTGTAACAAACCGTGGCAGAAGGGTCATGTTTGTGACAAGAAAATTCATCTTGTTGAACAAAATGAAGACACTGATGAAGTTGAACTTGATGTCAATAATTCCTCCAGTGACTGTGAAAGTAATATCTCCTATGACAATGAATCTGTTAAAGATGTTTTAATGTTGGAACATGATGTCCATTATTTAAATAATATATCTGAAGATTGTGTATTGAATTTATCTTCAGTAAAAAATGCTGAGATAATTAAAGATATTACTAACAATTCTATTCCTATATCCCCTTTAAAGGCACCTGTTATCATTAATGGTAAAAATGTTGATGTAGTTCTTGATTCTGGTGCTGGAGGAAGTGTAGTATCTGAAAAAGCTTTGGCTTCAGTGGATAAGGAATATTTGAGTAAATTATTACCTATAACTTCTGAAAAATGGAGAGGGTATGGTTCTACGTTATTTCCTATTGGCAAATACAAAAACTCTGTATTCTTCAAATATAATGGTGGTTTTGTCAGAGATGTTTGTGAGTTTGTTTTCATGAAAAATGATAATTTAAGCAATTGGTTTATTATGGGAAATGATATTTTAACCATGTTTGGTGTGAAACTGGACCCAGAAAATAAATGCTTTACCTTAGGAATGAATGGGAAAAGGAAATTCAAAATTTCCTCTCCTACAACTTCTGGGCATTTGTTGAAATCTTGTAACTCACTGATCCAGTGTAAAGGCAGAACAACAACTGAGATGGATGATTTATTACATGAAATAAATACCGCTTCTTTTGGTGATCAGTTGAATAGTGAACAAAAGGATTCTATTGTTGCCTCTATTACCTCTTTCCCTATGGCTTTTGCTCATGGTTCTCATGTCTGGGGAATTGTTCAGGAAGAGATGAAAATTACCTTATCCTGTAATTTGAGTGATATTCCTCCTACCCTTAAGAAAAAACCATATCCTGCTTCTCCATCAAAAAGAAAAGATATTGAAGATAATATTGAAACATTATTGAAAATTAATATCATTGAGAAAGTGGATGTCACCCCCAAATATTGTGTCATCTCCCCAGTCTTGATTTCTTATGAAAAAGATAAAGCTAGATTATGTGGAGATTACAGAGCTTTAAATACTTATACTGTTGATGATATTTATCCTTTACCCAGAATTAATTCAATACATGCTACCTTGCAAGGTGCAAAATTTATTAGTTGTCTGGATGGTAATAAAGGTTATCATCAAGTTCCAGTTGAGAAAAATTCTCAACAATTTTTGCTTATTGCTACTCATATGGGAATATATAAGTATGTTAGGATGCCATTTGGCCCTAAAAATGCTCCTTCAGTTTTCCAGAAAGTCATGGATAACACTTTCCATCAAGAAATTATTGAAGGTTGGCTCATGGTTTATATTGATGATATTATTGTTTTTTCTAAAACTTTTGATGAACATATGATTCACTTGAATAGAGTTTTCCAAAAAATGGATGAAATCAATATGACCTTATCTTTAAAAAAGTGTAAATTTGGTTTTCAATCTTTGAAAGTCCTTGGCCATGTTGTGTCAGGCTTACAAATTTGTGTAGACCATAATAAAGTTGCTGCCATTCAAAATGTGAAAGAACCAACTTCTGTAAGAGAAATCCAAAGTTTTTTGGGTATGTGTGGCTATTATAGACAATATATTAAAAATTATCATGTCATAGCCTTGCCTCTTACAAAACTGACCAGAAAAGATGTTGCTTTTCTCTGGAATAATGACTGTCAAAAAGCTTTTGATACATTGAAAAGTTGCTTGATGACAGCCCCTATATTGGCTCTTCCAGATTTTAACAAGCCATTTGTCCTTTATACAGATGCTAGCTTTATTGGTCTGGGTGCTGCCCTTCACCAAAAGCAAATTATTAATGATAAATCCTCAGAGGTTGTAATTTGTTATATTTCAAGAACCTTAAGAAATAGTGAATTGAAATATGGTGCCACTCAATTGGAGTGCTTAGCAGTTGTTTGGGCTCTTGAGAAACTTCATTACTATTTGGATGACCAAAAATTTGAGTTGGTAACTGACTGTAGTGCTGTGAAATCTCTCTTAAACCTAAAGACACCTAACAGACATATGTTCAGGTGGCAACTTGCTGTTCAAGAATACAGAGGAAGGATGAAAATTATCCATAGAGCTGGAAATGTTCACTCTAATGTTGATATGCTCTCCAGATTGCCTCTGCCAAATAATTACTCAAATCCTGCTTATGTACCTGAAGATGATACTGTTCATATCCATGGTATATTTATAGTTGATATGGAAGAGGAGTTATTACAGTTAATACTGGATTCATATGATAAAGATTCTGATTTAAATAAATTGGTTACTATCTTAAATGATCCTAAGAATGCTTCAATTCAAGCATTAATAAAAACTCTTCCTCCAAAGTACCAAAATGCTTTAAATAAAGGAAAGCTCTCTATTGAAGATGGTTATATATATTATAGAAGGAAGCTTACCACTGTAATTGTTATTCCTCCTTCAATGAAAGAAACTATCCTCAAACTTTGTCATGATGACATATTAGCTGGTCATTTTGATCTTGAAAAAAAATTGATTAGAATCAAAAACACTGCATGGTGGGCTAATATGTCTGAAGACACAAAATTATATGTTGAATCTTGTGATTCCTGCCAAAAATCTAAAAGGTTAACAGGTAAGAGAGCAGGGTTATTACAACATATTGAAGCACCTAGTGCTCCCTGGCAAATCATTAATATGGATTTTGTCACTGGTCTTCCTGTTGCAGGTAAAGACAGCTTTAAATCTTGTTGGGTAATAGTAGATAGATTCACAAAAATGTGCAAATTTATTCTAACCCACAAAGATGTATTCACCAAAGAATTAGCTTTCTTATGGTGGTCTTACATGTTTAATATTATTGGTTTTCCAAAAGCCATTATCTCTGATAGGGATCCAAAATTCACTTCTGAGTTTTGGACCTCTTTGATGGATATTTGTGGCTGTGAGTTAAAATTGTCTACAGCTCACCATCCTCAGACTGATGGTCTAGCTGAAAGAATGATTCAAACTCTGGAAGATATGATTAGAAGGTATTGTGCCTTTGGTTTAGAATATAAAGACAATGACAGATTTAATCATGATTGGGTCACTCTTTTGCCTGGTCTTGAATTTGCATATAATAGCACTGTTCATTCTGTCACTGAGAAAAAGCCTTTTGAGCTTTGGTTAGGTTATGTCCCAAACACTCCTGCTCAGATTCTCAATAATAAATTACCTAAGTTGGAACTACACCCTGGTGTAAAATCTTTTATGCAAATGCAACAGCTATGCAGAAAACATGCTCAGAGTTGTATTGATAAAGCATTTGAATATGAAAAGAAAAGATGGGATAAATCCCATAAAGAATACACATTTAACAAGGGTGATGAAGTGTTGATCTCTACTGTCCATTTCAATTTACAAGGTAACCACAAATTAAAAGATCCTTTTGTAGGACCATTTGTTGTTAAAAGAATGGTTGGTGATAATGCAGTAGAAGTTGTATTGTATTCTCCATATGATAGGAAACATCCTGTCTTTCCCATTTCTTTGCTTAAGCCTTATACTTCCAACAGTGACTTATTTCCAAAAAGAAGAGGAAGACCTAAGAAAAACCCTCAGGAAGTCACAGAAACAGCAGAAATTGATAAAATTCTCAATGATAGAATTATCACTTCTGAAAGAGGTACTGAATATTTATTGAGATATAAGAACAAATCATCTAAACATGATGCATAGATACCTGGCAAGGAAATTTCAAATCTGCCTACTCTGTTGAAAAAATACAAAAAGAAAAAATCTTAGCATTTTTTTTATTGTTTTTTTAGAGTGAGGGAGTGTCAGCCAGGCTATTCCAGGAGTCCAGTAAATGATATGTAACTTATAAAACCTGAAAGAGTGGGTAAGAATTGTATTTAATGAATATAAATTAATATTTTATTGCATAATAAAATTATATAAGTATTTTATTATATACAAGTGTTATATTAATTTTATTGGTTATATAAATTTTTATATACATTTAAATTGAACATAATATAATATATTCTACAAATAATGGCGCATTTTTATGTATTTAATAATTATAAATTTATATTTAATTAATTGAAAAACATATATTATAATTATAAGGGTAAAATTGACTTATAATATATTTAAATTAATTATTTAAATTTATATATTAAATAACACCTTTCATATAATACTAAACAATAATTAATGACGCTTCTTTTGACCCTTAATTGTGTCAGGAAAAACCAATTAATTAATTTATACTAAATTGAGATTAATTACATGTTTTGTTGCGTCAAAGTATTTTTTGTTTCACTTAAAATATCCTTAAATCAGACTGTACCATCTGTTTGGAATTATTTTTCTCATAGTTCCTATGTTCCAGTCTTGTTTAGTTATTCACTATTTTTACTTACTGATTTGGGAATTAATGGCGGGAAAATTGGATTCTTAATTGGGGTTTTAATTATTTGTTTCATATTTTTCTCTACATTGTTATGTTTCACTTACTCTTTGATATACTTGTTTTATTCTATTCTAATTATTGTATTTACAAATATAGTGGCGCCTCAGAGGACCCATTGACTATAAAAGGGCCTTGGATAATCCCCTGTAGCCTCATCACTTATTATACACTCAACAAATTAAATACGATTTCATATTACGTTTATATTCTTTTTATTAGTAATAAAATTCTAATTAAAATTCTATATAACAATTTAAAGGTTGCTTTAAGTCTGATAGTAATTAAAAGTGTTTGCCGCGCAGAACCCTTACCTTGTATAATATTATTATTAATAAAGCCTAAATTTTTGTCATCTCTCAAATTACTCGCCGTTGTTTTTCTTTTAAATAAATTAAATAATCTATTACAGTTTATTTCTTTTATTTTTTCCCTTGTCCTCCTCCTTTTCTCCTCTTTTCCTTACCTTCTTCTAGACGACTGACCGACAGGGAGTGTCAGCCAGGCTACTAAACTTAACCGGTAAAATAATTAATTATTTTACTGAGTTTAAGCCACGCCCCTTCTTCTTACTAATAATTAATTATCTACTTAAGTATTACTTACAACTAACTAGTTAAGTACAATAAGTAATATAATCAATTAGTGTAAATAAAATGTCCCTTAAAATTTTACTCCCTAAAACCGTGCTCAATGGTATAAGTCAATGGGAATAGAATTTAATAATAAAATTATAATAAAAAAATCTTTAAAAAAAATTATATTACCTCAGTGAGAGATCTGGAATCGTGTGAAAGTAACATAATTAATTAACTATTGTGTAATTAATTGTGAAAGTCTAAGGAACTCAAACTTTATTGTTAATAAATTTGATGCCCTTGTTGACGTACCAGTTTATTTATTTCTTATGTCATATATGTACTCCTTTTAGTCATTCTTTTCCTCAGTATATGGTGTAAATTCCATATATTTTATTCCCTCACGTTTTGCCTATAAAAGGCCTCTTACTTTGTGCTTTTAAAGACATTACTTCATTACTTACTTTATTATTACAATTACAATACAACACTTATTTCTATATTTTATAACCTTAGTATTTACAATAGTGTAATTCTAATCTATAATCTATATTAATATTTTAAAACTACCTCTTTTATTTGAGTAAAACAATCAAATTGATAAAGAAATATGTACTTTGTGTTAAGAGTCCATTTAAACCCTTAAAATCCTCGTATGAATCTTGAATAACTCTTCTATACCAAAAGGACCCCTTGACAGAAAACTTCATTTTGTATGGTATCATCAATAAGATTGAAGATTTGGATTCTGAAAAAATGGATTATTAATCAAAAATTCACTGGTTTTTTTTAATGTTCTCAGTAATATTTACTAAATTAATTACAAATTTTAAAAGTAATTCTCATGAAAGATATAAAGTATTTTTATGTCTTCTTATTCTTCAACTTCTTTCAAAAAGATGATCTAAATAAATTTCATCAAAAAGGTATTGTTGATTGAGAATATTGTTAGTATTTCCTTATTCTGATTTAAATTGAGCTTTGAATACACTTTCATAATGCTTTTGATAAAGACTCATCCATCCTTGGTCAATATTTCAAGATGAGTTCAAAGTAAAGCTCAGTCTGATTTCAGCCTGAGTTCAGTCTGAGTTCCATCTGACTTCAAGTTGAGGACTTGCTAGCAAGTCCTTCCCAAATATTGAATGGTGTATTATACTCATCTAATTGTCTTTTTTCTATTTAATTACATTATAAAAAGTCTTAAAGTCATTTACTGTCATTTTATCACATTTTATGGATGTTGTTGTATAGCCATGTAGAAGCAATAAGTTCGTTAAAATTGGCTGGTGAACTCTGATGTATGGCCTTAGATAAGAGTTGACAGGCAAATAATTAGATGTGGTACTCTGATGTACAGCCATAGATCAGAGTACACATGCATAAAAATGGTTGGTGAAATCTGATTTAAATCTGTAGATCAGAGGTCAAATGCTCCAAACTTAATCTGCTACTCTGATCTATGGGTTTACACCAGATTTCACCAGCTCATTTTGAGAATTCAAAGACTGTTATTTGCACCTGTAATATAACCTTTTGAAATGAAATAAGATAATCAAAATTAAATTAAGATGTAAGGGAATAAAATATACTAAAATAAAACAAAACAAAAATAAAATAAAATAAATTAAATAGAATAATAGCAAGTGAAATGAAATGGAATATAATATAATATAATACAGTATTATTGTCAGCATGGATATCCCCAGGATTGAGTAAAAAGTACTTATAAATTATGTTAAACACATGGACTATACATGGGAACAATAAATAAAGGTACACAAGTTGTATACATAAGTAAAAATTATGATAAAATACAATATATGCCATTATAACACCTTATATACATGCATATATCCACCTTTTAAAAGTCTTATGTACTTAATATTAAGTTGGAATATGATAGGGTAATCTTAAAAACCTTAAACATACAGCTACATAATTTTTAAGTAGACTTAAAGCTGTTGTTTTCATTGTTTTATGTGAAAAACAAGAAATGTTCTTTAAATCTGTCACCGGACAACCTATGCAAAAGGTCAAGGGTGTTCCTGAAAGTGAGATGAGGGGTTTAGAGACTTCTTTAAAGCACAGAAGAATTGTTCGAGGAAGTGATTCAAAGGTGACTCAAAGGAAGAACTACTACTTTGAGTTATATTCAAGAAGAATCTTAATATATTTTAAGGTAATACTAATATTCTTAGAATCTCAAAAAGGGTTGTAACACTCAACAATCAAAGATTTAAATTTAGAAATGATTATTGAGGGAAAAGGAAATGTATAATAATAATGATTTAACTTGCAGTTTTACCACTATTAACTATAAATACGTTTTATAATTTAATTCTAAAGAAACATCAAACCAGAATCCAACCCCTTTTATATCTATTACTCCTCCTTGCATTGACCTCATACCCATCCATCATTCCGCACACCACAGACCACCAAAATTACACCCTTTAAACCTGGACCCTCCTCACTAACATCCATTAACCCCTTAATCCTCCGCTACTCAGTCCGTCCATGCTCACTACCCCCTTTTTAATAACCCACAGATATTTAATAAAACCTTTAACGGAATATTGCATTGACCATTGAGCTTTGCGTCGCTTATCAAAGAAAAGCCTAAACACACTTTTGAGAATTGACTAATTTAGATTTAAAGTTTAGATTAGCGCAGTTGAATAGTGAGTACACAAAGGGAAGTTGCCATGGCGAGGTAGAAACGCTTTCTGTGCTTTGAGTATGGATTTAGACCTCTGTTTTATTGATTTAATGAGCTGCTTTTGCCTCAAGTGTCACGTGGCACGTGACAAAATCACTTAAAAGTTGACAATATGCACTATAAATTTAGTAATATTAATAACGTGCATTGACAGATCAATTTTTCTTAATTAGGAATATTGATTTGGCTAATCAAATGCATAAAAATAAAACTTTTCAAATTTGGTGTTTTTTATGTCAGAAATGGCTTCTGTGTAATGGCCACATACTGCCTACATCTTTCCTGTGTGAATAGCTTCATTTTTAGCAAAGTTAGCTTTTTCACACTATAATTCCCCCAAATTCTATGCCCACTATGAGGAAACACACTAAAATAGGCGAAAGGTGCTTATTTAGTGTCCTAAATTAATTATAGGTGCATTGACCTTATTATATGCACTAATTTCATTAATAACCTCAAGCTTGGCGCCTTTAATTCACTACCACACTTAAATTTGCTTAAATTAGTCAAGTATTTACCCATGAAAACGCCTTCCAAGGACTGCATGTAGTTACCCCACATCTCATGCCCTTTTTTGGGTTTTTCAGTGGTTTCTTGGTCAATATTGGTTATTTTTGGATGGGGATTTCACATAGTTTATTGTCATAATTAGCCCCATAATTTCTACTTTTAATCCCCCTTAATATTTTGTAATATTTAGTTTTATTATTTCTCTTTTTAGTCTTTTATTTTAAGGTATTACACACATACACTCTCTTTTTTGCTTAATCTTTATTTTTGATGGATTATCCCTATTACTACAGGGCTTTGGCAGGTGATATCATTCTAATTATGTTATTGGTCACTCTTTTTGTTTTTGGACAGTTGTATTAGCTAGAATTAGGAGTCATTAGCTGTGTATAAGGCTGGTAAATCAAGGGGTTCATTGGAGGAATTATTGGGTATAAAAGGAGGGGTTTTTTGATCTTGTTTTCTACATTCTTTATCATTACAATAAAAATATATAACCAATACAATTACAATACATATCAATAGTACTTATTAAGTCTTTGAATATTATCTGAATTATTACATCTATTTTTCTACCAACTATAAGATTGTAACCCATATATAATTAGTGAGATTTAAATTACTGAGACCCTTATATTGAGTTATATTTTAAATACTTATTGGATTTTTACTACAGTATTCATATTGGACCATTAAAATCCTCTAGAAAACTAACTATACAAGCTATTTCACATCTCTGTACTTGAACTCAGCCTTACAATTGGAGACCTTTCCTCAAGAATTCTGTTGGTTATCTTCCAGTAAGTAAAAATTCAAAAAGAGGCTATAAGTAAATTAAATCCCTAAAAAAATATTTCAATAATTACAGCAGGTTGGAGTCACTTACATAGTAATTTCAGAAAAAAAAACCCTGTTATATAAAAAAATTGTGATATTGAATTAACAATTTTACCACTAATTTTACATAAAAATTGTTCTTAGTGGGAGTCTGGCAATAGACCAATTAACTTTGTGATCTTTGCAGATAATAAAAACTAATTAATTGTTTTCTTTTAAACAGGACTCTTAATCCCTTTTTATTGGATAGTAGAACTCATTTAATAATTTTAAAGAATATTACTGACAAATTCTCTTTTTTAAATATAAAAACATGGCTACATATTGTAGACCAGTTATATCAAGTGACCACATAAAAAGCATATTTGACTTTTGGCACTTATATATTCACTTAATACCTACAAGTAAGAAGTTAAATTGTCTTCAGTAGTTTTAATAAATACTGATAAATTTCCTTTGTGAAGCTTTAATAACTCATATTTCAAATTTTTGATTTAAATTCCACATAAAAATGTGTGATAACCATGTTGACATTGTGAGTAATAAGGCAAAACATTATAACTCAAGACCTAGAACTGAAGGATCTGTTACAGGATGTCAAAATGGAGGGACAGGACTCCCCTACAAACAGAACTACAGCACAAATGTCAGTAGATGAAAGGGAAAGGTTGTTAAATCAGAAAAAAATCAAAAAATCAAAAAATGCCTTACAAGAATAAGTTCAATCCCTCTCCATTCTTCTTAACACTCTCAACATCAAGGTCAAAAATATGATGCATCAAATGAACAATTTAGAGAAAAGAGCTTCACAGGGCATTATAGAAGTCAAGCAGGCTCTAGTGGGACTAAGGGATCAACCAACAAAAGTAGTGGCAAACCCTTCAACAGCAACACCTCAAGACCAAGAGATGGATCAAAAGATCACAGTCAGCAAGTGTAAATGGAATTGGTACTACCAGAACTACAACAAACCTTCAAAACGGGGATCAAGCAGTCACCCTTACAAAGGGAAGGCAAAGAAAGGCAGAGGAAATAGAATAAGACCTTGTTAAGTCATCCATCCTCCTAGAATCAATTATATGATCCTAAAAATGAATTACTCACAGGTAATGAGATTGATAGAGATTTATTGAATATAATTGATAAAGATTTAAAAGATTATTAATTTAAAAATAACATTTTTAATTTGTCTTTACATGATGACAATGTACATAGTTTTATTGATCACAAGGATAATACTAGTCATGTTAAAATGTACCCAAATGAAGTAAATTATGAGTGTCAGCCTGGATATCCTCAAGAATGAGTAAAAAGTACGTATAAGTTATGTTAAACACATGGAATATACATGGGAGCAATAAATTAGAGCACACAAATAGTATACATAAGTAAATTTATGATAAAATACAAAATATGCCATTATAACAACTTATATACATGTATATATCCACCTTTTATAAGTCTTATGTACTTAATATTAATTTGGAATATGTTAGGGTAATATTAAAAATCTTAAATATAAGGCTGAATAAATTTTAAGTAGACTTAAAGCTGTTGTTTTCATTATTATATGTGAAAAACAAGAAATGCGCTATAAATGACTTAAAAGTTGACAATATGCGCTATAAATTTAATAATATTAAAAATGTGCTTTTACAGATCAATTTTTCTTAATTAGGGATATTAATTTAACTAATCAAATGCATAAAAATAACACTTTTCAAATTTGGTGTTTTTTATGCCAGAAATGGCTTCTGTGTACTGGCCACATACTGCCTGCATTTTTCCAGTGTGAATAGCTTCATTTTTAGAAAATTTAGCTTTTTCACACTACAATAAACCCACATTATATGCCCACTGTGGGGAAACACGCTAAAATAGGCAACAGGTGCTTATTCAGTGTCCTAGTTTAATTACAAGTGCATTGACCCTTATTATATGCACTAATTTCATTAATAACCTCAAGCTTGGTGCTTTAATTCACTACCACACTTAAATTTGACTAAATTAGTCAAGTATTTACCTGTGCAAGGGCCTGCCAAGGACTGCATGTAGTTACCCCACATCTCACACCCTTTTTGGGGGTTTTAAGTGGTTTCTCAGTCAATTTTGGTTATTTTTGAATGGGGATTACACATAGTATGGTTTCATGATTAGCCCCATAATTTCTAGCATTAATCCACCTTATTATTGAGTAATAATTAGTCTTAAATTTCCCTTTTTAGTCTTTTATTTTAATGTATAACACGCATATACTCTCTTTTTTGCTTATTCTTTATTTTTGATGGATTATCCCTATTTCTACAGGATTTTGGCAGGTGATATCATTCTAATTATGTTACTGGTCACTCTTTATGTTTTTGTAAATTTCTATTAGCTTGAATGAGGCGTCATTAACTGTGTATATAGCTGGTAAATCAAGGGGCTCATTGGGGAAGTTATTGGGTATAAAAGGAGGGGTTTTTTGGTCTTGTTTTTGACATTCTTTATCATTACAATCAAATATATAACCAATACAATTACTGTCAGGCTAAGATCAACTAAATGGACGTGAACTAGCTTGAAAAGTCTTTGTCTAGAAGATTTAAATGGTCCTATATGAATACTGTAGTATAAATCCAACAAATAGTAAAGTATAATTCAGAATAAAGGTTTCAGTAATATAATTCTCACTATTCATATATGTGGCTTACAATCTTTGTAGTTGTTAGAAAAATAGATTCAATAATTTCAGATACTATTCAAAAGTCTTATAAAATTACTAATTGATTTGTATTGTAATTTGTTTGGTTATATTGGATAAATTGAAGTGATAAAGAATGAAGAAAACAAGACCCAAAAACCTCCTCCTTTTATCCACACTGAGTTCCCCAATAAATCCCTTGATATACCATCCAATACACAGTTAATGACGCCTCAAATCCACTAATAGACCTGCCCATAAACATCCCTAGTGATCCATGACATAATTAGACAAGTAACAACCGCAAAAATCCTGTAATAATAAGGGAAATCCATCAAAATTAAAGAAAAAGACAAAAAGAGAGTATATGCGTATGAAACAATAATATAAAAGACTAAAGCAGAATTTTTAAGGTTAATAATAGCTTAAGAATAAGGGGGATTCACTGTAGAAATGGAGGGGCTAATCCTGACATTATACTACGTGAAATTCCCATCCAAAAATAACCAAAATTGACTGAGAAACCACCAAAAAACTTAAAGCAGAGCGTGAGATGTGGGGTAACTACATGCAGTCCTTGGCAGGCGCTTGCACGGGTAAATCCTTGACTAAAATTAGGCAAATTTAAGCGTGGTGATGAAATAAGATGCCAAGAATGAGGTTATTAATGAAATTAGTGCATATAAACAAGGTCAATGCACTATTAATTAAGCTAGGACACTAAATAAGCGCCTGTCGCCTATTTTAGTGTGTTTCCCCACAGTGGGCGTAGAATGTGGGGTAATTATAGTGTGAAAAAGCTAACTTTGCTAAAAATGAAGCTATTCACACGGGAAAAAAGCAGGCAGTATGTGGCCAGTACACAGAAGCCATTTCTGGCATAAAAAACACCAAATTTTAAAAGTGTTATTTTTATGCATTTGTATAGCCAAATCAATAGTCCTCAATGAGCCCAATTGATCTGTCAAAGCGCATTTTTGATATTCTCAATTTTATAGCGCATATAGTCAACTTTTAAGTGAAATAAAGCACATTTCTTGTTTTTTGCGTAAAACAATGAATATAACAGCTTTAAGTGTACTTAAAAATTATGTAGCCTTATACTTAAGGTTTTTAAGATTACTTTAACATATTCCAACTTAATATTAAGTACATAAGACCTATAAAAGGTTGATATATGCATGTATATAAGGTGTTATATTGGCATTTTTTGTGTATTTATCATAATTTTACTTATGTATACTATTTGTGTACTCTTATTTATTGTTCCCATGTATAGTTCATGTGTTTAACATAACTTATAAGAACCTTTAACTCAGTCCTGGATACATACAGGCTGACACTCGCCCACCCAAAAAAAACAGTAAAAAAAATGATAAGTTATACATTTTATTTATTTATTTGTAATTTTTAGGTATTCAGATTAACTCTGTAGCATTAAAGATTATACTTTAAAAAATAAAACATAATAAATTATTATGAGTACTGGTTTTTAACCCCTCAGCTGGTTAAACAGAAATTCATTTCTGTTTAAATTTTTTAAGAAGGGTGGATAAATTAGAAATTTCTTTTTCAGGTATCCATTTATCAAATTCATTTGATTTCCCTTTAAATCTTAGTAAATACTCAGTTCCTTTTTCTTTAGTAAGGATTCTTTTCTTGAGTATTTTTTCAATCTCTTCTTTTTCCACAATTTCTTCAGGTTGCTTTTTAGGCCTTCCCCTTCTTTTTGGAAATAAGTCAGGATCATTTTCATGGTAAGGTTTCAATAATGAGATAGGGAAAACTGGATGTTTCCTATCATGTGGAGCATATAATATGACTTCCACTGCATTATTACCAACCATTTTACTTACTACAAAAGGTCCTACAAAGGGATCCTTTAATTTAACATTACCTTGTAAGTTAAAATGTAGTGTTGATATGAGGACTTCTTCTCCCTTTTTGAATTCAAATTCTTTATGAGATTTTTCCCACCTTTTCTTTTCATATTCAAATGCTTTTTGGATGCATTCTTCTGCATGCTTTCTACACATTTGTTGCATATGAATAAAGGATTTAGTACCAGGGTGTATATCCAACCTTGGTAATTTATTTAAATGATTTACTGGGGTATTTGCTACGTATCCCAGCCAGAGTTCAAATGGTTTCTTCTCTGTTACAGAATGAGTTGTGCTGTTATAAGCAAATTCAAGGCCAGGAATTAATGTTACCCAGTCATGTGTGAATTTCTCATTGTCTTTGTATTCTAATCCAAAGGCACAATATCTTCTGATCATGTCCTCTAGAGTATGTATCATTCTCTCAGCCAGCCCATCAGTTTGTGGATGGTGTGCTGTGGACAATTTCAATTGACAACCTGATACTTCCATCAAAGATGTCCAGAACTCTGAAGTAAATTTAGGATCTCTGTCAGAGATTATGGCTTTGGGGAACCCAGCAGTATTCATCATCTGAGTCCACCATAGTAATGCCAAGTCTTTTGCAGATACCTCTTTATGGGTAGGGATAAATTTACACATTTTTGTTAATCTATCCACAATTACCCAGCAAGAATTGAAACTTTCTTTTCCTGCTAATGGCAAGCCAGTTACAAAATCCATGTTTATAATTTCCCATGGAGCTTTTGGCTGCTCTATTTGTTTTAACAACCTAGCTCTCTTACCAGTTAATATTTTAGATTTCTGACAAGAGTCACATGTTTCAATGTATTTTTGTACATCTTCTTTCATGTTTATCCACCAGGCTGTATTTTTAACTCTGGTTAATGTTTTGTTAAAGTCAAAATGACCAGCTAAGATGTCATCATGACAAGTACTCAACATTAACTCTTTCATAGAAGGTGGTATTGCTATAACATTACTTAACTTTTTTCTGTAATATATATATCCATCTTCAATTGATAATTTACCTTTTTCCAATGCATTTTTATACTTTGGAGGCAAGGTTTTAATTAATGCACTCATGGAGGCATTTGTTGGATCATTAAGAATGGTAGATAGTTTAGACAAATCTTTATCAGATGAATAATTTTCTAATATAGTTTGCATAAATTCTTCTTCTAAATCCACTATATAAATCCCAAATATATGTATAACCTCATTTTCAGGTACATAGGCTGGGTTGTCAGCATCATTTGGCAAAGGACTTCTAGATAATAAATCCACATTAGAATGCAATGTTCCAGCTCTGTGAGTGATTGTCATTCTTCCTCTGTACTCTTGTACAGCTAGTTGCCATCTAAACATGTGCCTATTAGGTGTTTTCATGTTAAGCAATGATTTTACTGCACTGCAATCTGTTATAAGTTCAAACTTCTGGTCTTCCAGATAGTAATGAAGCTTCTCCAAAGCCCACACCACGGCTAAACATTCTAACTGTGTGGCACCATACCTTAATTCATTTTTTCTTAAGGTTCTGGATATATAACAGATAACTACTTCAGATAATTTTCCATTTATTATCTGTTTTTGCTGTAAAGCAGCACCTAAACCTATGAAGCTTGCATCAGTGTACAAGATAAAAGGTAAGGTGAAATCTGGCAGTCCCAAAATTGGAGCTGTCATTAAACATTCCTTTAATTTATTAAAGGTGTGTTGTCTTTCATTATTCCAAATGAAAGCCTCATTTTTCCTGATTAATGTTGTCAAAGGAGCTGCAATAGATTGGTAATTTTTAATATATTGTCTATAATATCCACACATACCCAAAAAACTTTGAATTTCTTTTACATTCTTAGGTATACCAATGTTTTTTATTGCTGCCACCTTATTCTGGTCAACAAAAATTTTTAATCCAGATACAACATGTCCAAGTACTTTCAAAGATTGGAATCCAAATTTACATTTCTTTAATGCAATTGTCATATTAATTTCATCCATTCTTTGAAAGACTCTTTTCAGGTGATTTAAATGTTCATCATATGTTTTTGAAAACACTATGATGTCATCAATATAGACCAATAGCCATCCTTCAACCATTTCCTGATGAAAAACACTATCCATCAGTTTTTGGAAGACTGAAGGCGCATTCTTTGGGCCAAATGGAATTCTCACATACTTATATATACCCATATGTGTGGTTATTAATAAGTAATTTTGAGAATTTATTTCCACAGGAATCTGGTGATAACCTTTGTTTCCATCCAGACAGGAAATATATTTTGCTCCTTGTAAAGTAGCATGGATAGAAGCTATCCTTGGTAGAGGGTAAATATCATCTACTGTGTATGTATTCAGAGCTCTATAATCACCACATAATCTTGCCTTATCTTTTTCATAAGAGATCAATACTGGTGAAATGACACAATACTTAGGTTTTGTGTTCACTTTTTCAACAATACCCATTTCCAACAACATTTTTATATTGTCTTCAATATCTTTCCTTTTTGCAGGAGATGCTGGGTAAGGTTTCTTTTTTAGGCTGCCAGGAATATTATCCAAATCACAGCTTAGAGAGAATTTCATCTCATGGTCTTTGACCAATCCTAGTTCATTTGAACCATGAGCAAATGCCATAGAATATGATTTAATCAATCCCAAAATATTTTCTTCTTCAATTTTTGAGAGTTGAGGACTGAAAGAGGCCTTTTGGATTTCATTTTCCAATTCACCCATTTCATTGGTGGTTCTTCCACCTTGTAGTTGTTCTTCTCTAGGAGAAATGGCATACACTGAATTTTCAGAACATATCTTGAATTTTCTCTTACCATTCACTCCTATGGTGAAACAACTGTTTGCAGGATCTAGTCTAATTCCAAATTTTGTCAATAAATCATTTCCAATAATAAACCAATCGCTACAATTATTATTATCCATTACTACAAATTCACAAACTTCTCTTACATATCCATTATTATATTTAAAGAATACAGCAGTTTTGTATTTGCCAATTGGATTTAATATTGAACCAAAACCCCTCCAGTTCTTTTTCTGAACAGGTTCTAGTTTTTCCTTATACTTACTGTCAAGTTTCATTAATGTATTAATAGAAACTACACTACCTGCAGCCCCAGTGTCAAGAATGGCATTCATTTCTCTTCCACATATAACAACAGGTGCTCTGATAGGTGTTATTTTGTAAGTATCATGAGATACATCTTTAATTATTTCAGCTTCTTCAATGGAAGTTAAAGATGTATCTGTATGAGGTATAGCATCATTCAGGAACATTATATCCTGTTCTAATACAAATATCTCATTTTCATCATCACTGTAAGATATGTTACTTTTACAATCCTCACTGGATTCCACATTTTCATCTTCATGATTACTTGGTTCAGAATTCTGGGAGGTTTCAACAACATTTATTCTCTTCTTACACGTGTGACCCTTAACCCAAGGTTCATTACATTTATAACAAGTGTTATTCTCTTGTCTTTTAGGGACAAGGGGAGCTGAAGGTTTTTTCTTCTCCACTGGTAATTTACTTGTAGTAGGTTTTACCACGTCAACACTCTGTCTGTAATTAATATACTTGGTTTCATATTTGTGGTTTAATAATATCTCATTACATATATTAATGAACCCAGAGGTATCTCTGATGGTTTCAGTTCTAGCTACAATAATGTCTCTAACTGATATAGGTAACTTGTATATTATCTTTTCTTTCCACTCTTCATAATCCATTTTTGGATCCATGGCTTTCATGATTTTTATTAAATTCATTTAAAATAGCATAGGTTTATCTCCAGCATTTGGATTATATCTGGCCTTTTCATACAATCTTTGTTGAGTGATTCTAAATTTTGGGCCACCAAATTGCCTTTCAATTAGTGCCTTCCATTCATTCCAAGAGTAATTAATTCCCTCACTCAATACAGATTCAAACCATGATAAGGCCACATCTGTAAATAAAGATATTAACTTTGAAGTGATTTCTTCATCAGGTAATTTATATGAAAATTTTAAGTTATCAATTCTTTGTATGAATTGTTGCCAATCAGATTTTGAATCCCCATCAAAAGAAGGGTACTGATCTAACTTAGGCCAGTTCTTTTGGCTAGTTTTAGCTTCCCTAACCTGAGGAATATTGAGTAATTCACTCACTTTAGAAAGATGATCATTAATTTCATCTTTTACTGATTTTATATTCTCAGAGCCCATGACACTATGTTCATGTTCCATCATTGGTTTATCATCAGAGTGTTTCATAAAAACTGGTACTCTTTCTACATAAGAAGTGTTATCTTTTATTCTTTCAGTATTTTTCAACATGTTTGCTAATTCTATTTCAACTCTTTGTAACCTATCCTGTATTACAGGTACATGAGTTAGAGTGTCATTTACATTTGAAAAAGATAATTTAACACGTCCCTCAATGGTAGCCATAATATTCTGAGAGTGTTCTAATTTATTTTCTAAATTTCTAATCTCAGATTTTAAGCCTTTATTCTCATTGATTAATTCATTATTTGAATTTTCAATAATTTTTAATCTATTGGCTGTTGCACTCAATGATTGTGTTAGCTGTAATAATACCTTTTCTGTATTATTGTTTGACTCTTTTGAGAACTCTTCTAATTTTTCAATTCTCAATAATAATTTACTTATTATCTTTGATTCCATTGGATTTTCTTTTAAAAAATATTCTATTTTTTCTGTGTCCAACTCAGAAGACTCATTATTTGATTCCAATTTTATATTAATAGCATTATCCTGGTGATCAATAAAACTATCTACATTGTCTTTGTGCAAAGACAAGTTTAACATATTTTTTTCAAATGAATAATCTTTTAAATCATTATCAATCATATCCAATATTTCCTTATCAATCTCATTACCTATAAGTAATTCATTGTTAGGTTGATGCAATTGATCATAGGAAGTTGGATGACTCACCAAGGTCTTATTCCATTTCCCCTGCCTCTCCTTGGCTTTCCCCTGTAAGGGTGACTGCTGGATCCTTGTTGAGGAGGGTTGTTGTAATTTTGGGAGTATCAATCCCATTTCCATTTGCTTACTGTAATTTTTTGGTCCTCCTCTTGGGCTGGAGGTGTTGCTATGGAATTGTTGGGTGCCACTGTTGGTGGTTGAGTCTTTATGTCCACTAGAGCTTGGTTGACTTCTATGAAACCTTGAGCTGCTCTCTTTTCCAGATTGTTGATCTGGTCCACTATATTGTTGACTCTTATTGTCAAGGTGTTCAGTAGGGTGGATAGGGAGTGAACTTGCTCTTGTAATGTATTTTTTGATTTCTTTATTGAAACCTGCTTTAAAAGCTTTTCCCTTTCCTCCAGAGACATTGGCGGAGTGTTGTTGATTATGGGAGAGTCCTGGCCCTCCATTTGAATGTCCTGTAACAGGTCTTTCAGCTCTAGGTCTTAAGTTATAAGGTTTTGCCTTATTACTTACAATGTCATTGTTGTCACACATTTTCACATGGAATTTAAAGAATTGAGAATTTAGATATAAAAAACTTCAAAAAGGAGTTTTATCAGTATTTATTAATAACACTGAAGACAATTTTATTGCTTACTTATTGGTATGAAGTGAATCTTTAAGTGCCAAAAGTCAAATATGCTTTTTATGTGGTCACTTGATTTAACTGGTCAATAGAAAAGGGATTAAGAGTCCTGTAAAAAGAAAACAATTAATCAGTTTAATTGGTTATCATCTGCAAAGATCACAAATTTAATTGGTCTATTGACAGACTTCCACTAAGAACAATTATATGTTAAATTAGTGGTAAAGATTTTTTCTGCAAAGATCTCAAATTTAATTGGTCTATTGACAGACCCACTAATAACAATTATATGTTAAATTAGTGGTAAAATTGTTGTTACAATATCACAATTTTATTATATAACAGGGCTTCTTTTTCTGAAATCACTATATAAGTGACCCCAACCTGTTGTAATTATCCAAATATTTCTATAGGGATATTATTTACGTGCACCTTCTTTGAAAATTTCACTTACTGGATTATAACAGAATTCTTGAGGAAAGGCCCCCAATTGTCAGGTTAAGATCAACTAAATGGACGTGAACTAGCTTGAAAAGTCTTTGTCTAGAAGATTTAAATGGTCCTATATGAATACTGTAGTATAAATCCAACAAATAGTAAAGTATAATTCAGAATAAAGGTTTCAGTAATATAATTCTCACTATTCTTATATGTGGCTTACAATCTTTGTAGTTGGTAGAAAAATAGATTCAATAATTTCAGATACTATTCAAAAGTCTTATAAAAGTACTAATTGATTTGTTTGGTTATATTGGATAAATTGAAGTGATAAAGAATGAAGAAAACAAGACCCAAAAACCTCCTCCTTTTATCCACACTGAGTTCCCCAATAAATCCCTTGATATACCATCCAATACACAGTTAATGACGCCTCAAATCCACTAATAGACCTGCCCATAAACATCCCTAGTTATCCATGACATAATTAGACAAGTAACAACTGCAAACACTACACAATATAAGGGGTGGACTTGCTAGCAAGTCCTCAACCTGAACTCAGATGGAACTCAGACTGAACTCATACTGAACTCATGCTGAACTCTACTTGAAGACCCGCCTAAAACTGTTCTGCTGAGTGGTGTTCATCCCTGATTGTAAGGTTCCTTTATCAATAGCTCAATGTGTGTTCAATCTGTGGTGAGTTTGGGTCCAAGGTTGCGGACTCGCTAGCAAGTCCGCCCCCCATATTGCGTGGTGAAAAATCCTGTAATAATAAGGGAAATCCATCAAAATTAAAGAAAAAGACAAAAAGAGAGTATATGCGTATGAAACAATAATATAAAAGACTAAAGGAGACTTTTTAAGGTTAATAATAGCTTAATAATAGGGGGGATTTACTGTAGAAATGGATGGGCTAATCCTGACATTATACTACGTGAAATTCCCATCCAAAAATAACCAAAATTGACTGAGAAACCACCAAAAAACTTAAAACAGAGCATGAGATGTGGGGTAACTACATGCAGTCCTTGGCAGGCGCTTGCACGGGTAAATCCTTGACTAAAATTAGGCAAATTTAAGCGTGGTGATGAAATAAGATGCCAAGAATGAGGTTATTAATGAAATTAGTGCATATAAACAAGGTCAATGCACTATTAATTAAGCTAGGACACTAAATAAGCGTCTGTCGCCAATTTTAGTGTGTTTCCCCACAGTGGGCGTAGAATGTGGGGGTAATTATAGTGTGAAAAAGCTAGCTTTGCTAAAAATGAAGCTATTCACACGGGAAAAAAGCAGGCAGTATGTGGCCAGTACACAGAAGCCATTTCTGGCATAAAAAACACCAAATTTTAAAAGTGTTATTTTTATGCATTTAAATAGCCAAATAAATAGTCCTCAATGAGCCCAATTGATCTGTCAAAGCGCATTTTTGATATTCTCAATTTTATAGCACATATAGTCAACTTTTAAGTGAAATAAAGCGCATTTCTTGTTTTTTGCGTAAAACAATGAATATAACAGCTTTAAGTGTACTTAAAAATTATGTAGCCTTATACTTAAGGTTCTTAAGATTACCCTAACATATTCCAACTTAATTTTAAGTACATAAGACCTATAAAAGGTGGATATATGCGTGTATATAAGGTGTTATAATGGCATTTTTTGTGTATTTATCATAATTTTACTTATGTATACTATTTGTGTACTCTTATTTATTGTTCCCATGTATAGTTTATGTGTTTAACATAACTTAGAAGCACTTTTTACTCAGTCCTGGATACATACAGGCTGACAATTACAATAAATATCAACAGCACTTATAAATTCTTTGAATATTATCTGAATTATTACATCTATTTTTATACCAACTATAAGATTGTAACCCATTCATCATTAGTGAGATTAAAATTATTGAGACCCTTATATTGAGTTATATTTTAATACTTATTGGATTTTTACTACAGTATTCATATAAGAGCATTAAAATCTTCTAGAAAACTGACCATTCAAGCTAATTCACATCTTTATACTTGATCTCAGCCTGACATTAAGCCTGATGATGAGTCTTTTGAGTTTGAAATGGAAAAAATTGAATATTTTTTGAAATAAATTCCAATGGAATCAAAAATCATCAGCAAATTGCTATTAAGAATTGAAAAGTTGGAAGAATTCTCTAAAGAGTCAAAAAATAATACAGAAAGTGTATTAATAAACCTTAAACAATCATTGAATATTACAGCCAATAGATCAAAAATCATTGAAAATTCAAATGATGGATTAATAAATGAAAATAAAAGATTAACCTCTGAGATTAAGAATTTTCAAGATAAATTAGAACATTCTCAGAATATTATGGCTACCATAGAGGGATGTGTAAAATTGTCTTTTTTAAATGTGAATGATACTTTAACTCATATACCTGTACTAAACAATAGGTAACAAAGAGTGGGAATTGAAGTTGCAAATATTTTGAAAAATAATGAAAAAATAAATGACAAAATCTCTTATATGTGAAAAATAACACTTCATATGGGAAATTTATATGAAAAAACAATTATTGAACATGAAAATAGTGCCATGAGCTCTGAAAATAGAGAATCAGTAAAAGATGAGATAAATGATCATCTTTCCAAATTAAGTGAATTACTTAATATTCCTCAGATTAGGGAAGTAAAAACTAACCAAAAGAACTGGCCTAAGTTAGATCAGTACCATTTTTTTGATGGGGATTCAAAATCTGATTGAAAAAAATTCATTCAGAGAATTGATAACTTAAAAGTTTCATACAAATTACCTGATGAAGAAATTACATCAAAATTGATATCTTTATTTACAGATGTGGCCTTATTATGGTTTGAATCTGTATTGAGTGAGGGAATTAAATACTCTGGGATTGAATGGAAGGCACTAATTGAAAGGCAATTTGGTGGCCCAAAATTTAGAATCACTCAACAAAGATTGTATGAGAAATACAGATATAATCCAAATGCTGGGGATAAACTAATGGTATTTTTTAATGAATTTAATAATAATCATGAAAGCCATGGACCCAAAAATTGATTATGATGAGTGGAAAGAAAAAATAATATATAAATTGCCTATATCAGCAAGAGACATTATTCTAGCAAGAACTGAAACCATCAGAAATACTTCTGGGTTTACTAATATATGAAATGAAATATTATTGAACCACAAATATGAAACCAGGTATAATCAATACAAGCAAAATGTTGAGGTAGTAAAACCTACTACTAATAAGTTACCAGTGGGGAAGAAAAAACCTTCATCTCCCCTTGTCCCTAAGAGACAAGAAAGTAACACTTGCTACTAATGTAATGAACCTTGGGCTAAAGGTCATACTTGTAAGAAGAGAATAAATGTTATTGAAAACTCACAAGATTCTGAATCAAGTTATCATGAAGATGAAACCAAGAAATCTAGTCAGGATTGTAAAAGTAACATTTCTTACAGTGATGATGAGAATGAGATATGTGTATTAGAACAGGATATTATGTTCCTGAATGATGCAATATCTCATACAGATACATCTTAAACTTTCATTGAGGAAGCTGAAATAATTAAAGATGTAACTCATGATACTTACAAAATCACACCTATTAGAGCACCTGTTATTATATGTGGAAAAGAAATGAATGCCATTCTTTACACTGGTACTTCAGGTAGTGTAGTTTCTATTAATACATTAATGGAACTTGATTGTAAGTACAAAGAAAAACTGGAACCTGTACAGGCAAAGAATTGGAGTGGTTTTGGTTCAGTATTATATCCAATTGGAAAATACAAAACTGCTTTACTCTTTAAATATAATAATGGATATGTAAGAGAAGTATGTGAATTTGTAGCAATGAATAATAATTATTGTAGTGATTGCTTAATTATTGGAAATGACTTATTGGCCAAATTTGGCATCAAACTAGATCCTGAAAATAGTTGTTTCACTATAGGTGGGAAGGGAAAAAGAAAATTCAAGATTTTCTATGAAAATTAAATTTATTCCATAGCTCCTAAAGAATAACAATTCCAAGTTGAAAGATCCACCTCTGAAGTGGTTGAATTGGAAAATGAAATCCAAAAGGCCTCTTTCAATCCTCAACTCTCAAAAATTGAAGAGAACAATATTTTGAGATTGATAAAATCTTATCCTATGGCATTTGCTCATGGCTCAAATGAACTAGGATTGGTCAAAGACCATAAGATGAAAATATTCTTAAGTTGTTATTTGGATAATATTCCTGGCAGCTTGAAAAAGAAACCTTACCCAGCTTCTCCTGAAAAAAGGAAAGACATTGAAGACAAAATTAAAATGTTGTTAGAAATGGGTATTGATGAAAAGGTAGACACAACACCTAAGTATTGTGTTATTTCACCAGTTTTAATCTCTTATGAAAATGACAAGGCAAGATTATGTGGTGATTACAGAGCCTTGAATAAATTCACTGTAGATGATATTTACCCTCTACCAAGGATAGCTTCTATCCATCACCACAGGAAATCTGGGGGTGAACTGCTAGCAGTTCCCTCTATTTGAAACTATCAGGAATTTTTCAGGAAACTGTTGGGAAAACCTCCTGAAACTTTCAGAAATATGTTTTTAAATCAGATGAAAAAACATTGAAAAAATAAACTGTCACAGATTGAATCCAGAACAATCCCTCCTTGAGCAGAGCTTAGGAACCACATTGAACATCAGTTAATCTCAGGTTTGGAAAAAGGTTGAACAACATCACTTAGCATACCTTAATATTCAAATATCAAACTTGAATATATGTTGCATGTTTGATATAGATGCATATGCATTTGAATTTGCATGGTGGATACTTATTGCATGTTAAAAATTGATGTGAAATGCCTATCCAAAGTGTATGCATAATGACTATGAAGAATAAATATGCATAAAAAATATGCATAGTGATTATGCATAAAAATATTCATATTAAATACGCATAAAAAATATGCATATTAAATATGCATAAAAATATTAAAATTGAATATGCATTAAAAATATGCATATTGAATATGCAAAAAAAAGGGTGCATATATTTATATTAATATGCATATACATCTGTATAATGAATATGCATATGCATAATGATTGAAAAATGCAAAAAAATGATGCTTAACGAGTATATTTTATGAATAAATAAAAATATGCAACATGAATTCATATTGCATACAGATAACACTGGCAAACCAACTTGACCAAAACTCATACTAAATTTTTATTCTGGACTAAAGGTGTGAGGGAAGGAAGAAAAACAGTCTGACATTAGAAAAATGCTACATGCACTCATTTTGTAGCAGAGCAAATGAGAAGTGCTGAATTATGGTTGGTGCCCATAATTTACTATGATATCATAATTTTATTTAATTGTTTTCAATGTTGAAAAGACTTTAGGTTGGTTGGTATGGATCTAGCTGTGCCAGGGTCTAATCTAATTATTTTAAAAATTTCTTAATAATTAAAGGGTTTTAATACAAAAACAGGTTGTATTTTTTGTGGGATATTGGATATGATAAGGTCTTTTGTAAAAAAAACTTATATTGTTTAAAAATATTCCTGAATCAGATGTGGGATAATCACTACAGAAAATTGTAGTACTGTGGGCAATAAAATATATGCACAAGCAGTAAAGAAAGGACTGAGTGAACCCTTTTTGTGCAGTGGGAATCATTAGAGTGGAATTGTGGATGAAAAATATAATTCATTATTACTATTTTATTTAATCAAAAAATTTATAATATTAAAAAGAACTATTGATGCATTGGTATTTGACCTTTGTGCCTCACTCATATTTATCATTTGATTGATTTTTTGTCACCATTATGTTATTAATATTATAAGTATAGAAAAAACTCGTGTGCCCAATGCATACTGGGTGATGTTACACCTTTTATAATATTATTAAATAAAGGTAAAAAAATATGAAAATGATTTGTTTTACAAAAAATAAATTGATATACAAAAGCAATATGAGGGATAAAAAGACAAAATTAAAGGGATCAAATATGAAATAAAAAATTAAAGTAAAATTCCTTCTATCAAGAGCAAGTAGACATGATGGGGTGAAGGCCCACCAGTGGCACTAAACTTGGACTATAATTTCTTTTTTGTAAAAATAAGAAAAAAACCACTTGAGCTTCACCAAAACTTCAGGATGACAATTTTTCCATATCAAACAACTTCTAGTGCAATTATTGAAGAAAAATTCATTTTCATTGCAATAGAGAGAATTGATCACATCAGACTGCATGTGACCAAAAGTGTCCAGCACAAGTTTGGCTGAACTTGTGCTGGACACTTTTATGATGGAGAGTAGCTAGGGTGGAATTTTTCTTCAGTTCATCTGGTATTTCTTATAAACATGTACACTGGTATTTGATCTTTGTGCCTCACTCATATTTATCATTTGATTGATTTTTTGTCACCATTATGTTATTAATATTATAAGTATAGAAAAAACTTGTGTGCCCAATGCATACCAGGTGATGTTACACCTTTTATAATATTATTAAATAAAGGTAAAAAAATATGAAAATGATTTGTTTTACAAAAAATAAATTGATATACAAAAGCAATATGAGGGATAAAAAGGTAAAATTAAAGGGATCAAATATGAAATAAAAAATTAAAGTAAAATTACTGCCATCAAGAGCAAGTAGACATGTTGGGGCAAATTCCCACCAGTGAGGCTAAACTTGTACTATAATTTCTTTTTTGAAAAACAAAAAAGTGCCAACCTGAGGTTTAAAAAAACATCAGCAGAACAATTTAGCCATATCAAACAACTTCTAGTGCAATTATTGAGAGAGAATTGATCACACCAGACTGCATGTGACCAAAAGTGTCAAGCACAAGTTCGGCCAAACTTGTGCTGGACACATTTATGATGGAGAGTAGCTAGGCTAGAATTTTTCTTCAGTTAAACTGGTATTTCTTATAAACATGTCCATTGTTATTTGATCTTTGTGTCTCACTCATATATAACATTTGATTAATTTATTGTCACCATTATATTATTAATATTATAAGTATAGAAAAAATTCATGTGCCAAATGCATACCAGGTGATGTTACACCTTTTATAATATTGTCATCCAGGCTATTAGACTTACCCAGTTAAATAATTAATTATTTTACTGAGATAAAGCTACACCTTTTTTAATGCTTATAAATAATTGATTATTTTGTACTTACTTATGTATTACTTACAATTAATTAGCTAAGTATATAAAGTAATATAAATAATTAATATATTTAAGTAATTGTCCCATACATTTTTACTCCCTAACACCATGCTCAATACTACAGCTGAGTGGGAATAAAAATAGTAATAAAACTCAATAAAATTCTTAAAAATATCAAATACTTCTACTGAGAGAAGTGGATTTCCGTGAAATCAATATATTTGAGTAAAATATGTTGTATTAATTGTGAAAGTCCAAGGGAACTCTTATTTTATTACAAATGGGAATGATACCCTTGCTAATGTACCAATTAATTTATTTTTATTTATTTCATATACATTCTTTTTCCATTCAGTTTTCTTCTCACACCTTTGTATTAGGTGGTGTTATCTCCGTGTCTTTATTTCCCGTATTTTTGCCTATAAAAGGCCCTCACTTTTTGTACTTTTCATCTCATTCCTTACTTACTTATTTATCTTACACATTGTTATCTACAACTTAAATTACTATTCTTTATTATATTAGTAGTTACATTTACATACTTCTAATCTATAAATAATAATAACATTTTGTGCCACCTCTTATTATTTGAGTAAAAGCTTTAAAATTTAAAGGAAATATGTACCACATCTTTGGGAGACCAATAAAACCCTTCAAACCCTCGTAGGACCTCCAGTTCTACCTTCTAGACAAAGAGAGCCACCGACAGTTGGGGACCTTTCTGAATCGTCAATGGGGCATTTTTATTTGAGGCCAGAGACCATGGTGACCATTGCCATCGAGGTACCTATAAGGATGAGTGGACGACAAAAACAACGAACGTCATATATCATGTGACTTAATTTTTTGCTGCAAACAGGAATCAAACTGCGCTCCAAAACTTAGGTTCATATATTGACTAAAGTCATATATTTCGTGGTAATTATTGTAATTACTATTTGTGGGTCACTTTGCAATCTTCATTCTCTACGTATTTTCTTTTACTCAACACTCTGTAAGTGGCATTAATTTGCTCATTTTACAGGGGGAGGTGTCTAGTAAATTGGAATTATTTTTTTATTATTATTTATTTTATTTTTCCTAGTTGACAAAGATAGAGCAATTGTGTTCTTAGTCCTAGAGGTAATAAATTTATATTTTAAAATTAATTATTATAATTTTCAGTTGACTTTTGTCCTGATAAATTAAATTTTATTTGTTCCAGTTGACAAATTGTCCTGACAATAAATTTTTTTTTGATAATTAATAAAATTCATATTTAATTATTTCAGTTGACATTAAGTCCTGGTAATTAATTATTTTTTCAGTTGATTTAAAATCCTGATAATAATTATCATAAAATTGTTAATAAAAATTTAAATTTATTTCTTCAGTTGATTATTTTATAATCCTGGTTATTAAATTGTTTTGAATTAATAAATAAATTGATTATTATTTTAGTTGATTTTTATTCTTTTTATTATTATTTATCTTTTAAATAAAAAGTAAAAATAAAAACTAATTCATCTTATTGTTTCCCTCCCTCATTTCAGTTTATAAAATTTAAAAAAATGACTGATCAAGGTGTTTCTGCTGCACATGAAGAGGAATTGTATTTAATTGATTAGATGAGGCTACTTCTGTGAGTTCTCCTTTAACTAGAAAATTATCTCAAATTAATCAATCATTGACCCAATCAGGATGTGGAAATGGAGGAAGTAGAAATTCTGGTAGAGACAACTCAGGAACAGAAACCTTTAGTCAAACCCACAGAAGGACTTCCAAAAGGCTTCAAAATAAAAAAGATGCCACTACCTCAACAAGTAATGAACCTTTCAACACACATAAAAGAATTAAGGACAGAAAACTTGAAATTGAGGTCAAGAGTAGATGCTCTAGAAGAAAAGGTAAGAAAGATAGATGCTTTTCTTCAAGAGAAGAGGATAACTCCTCCCCCCAGGGATCTTCATCAATTGGCTCCCCAGCAGCCAGAGAAAGTGGAAGTGGGATTGGCTGAACACTCAGTGGGATTACCTGTCTCAAAATCAACAGACTCAATTGCCTCAAGCAGGTCTATCAAGACCCAGCCAATTCAACCCCATGCCTCCTCACCCTTATCAAGGAGGCAGAAAAAGAAAAAAACAATATGATCTTGCCCAGCAAACCTTGGTAAGCCCCTCTATTGATTCTCAAGTACCATTTCTTGTAGCTGATTCTGTTCCTTCAGGTAATTCTGCAAGAGGGGATGAAACCTTGAGACCAGTAGAGGCTGAGAGTAGTAGACAAATCACTCATGTATCTAATCCTTTAGTTTTAATTGCTACTTCAATGATAAATCCTGATATGGCTGTTATTGATGAAACACTTGATCCTGAGTTTTATGAGAATCTGGAAAGTTACTCTGTTTCCTTATTGAGAAACACTCCAGATGTAGCAAAAATTAATGATGAGTATTTGAGAGATATTATTGCAAAGCAAAATCATATTATGAACAATATGCAATTATCTCAAAAGTTTAATAGTTTGTTAACTGAACACATTTATCAATCATTAAGGAGTGAATTGCAGAGAGTTTCTGATGATTTGTTTAATTATAAAGCAACTCATAAAAAGAAGGTTGCTTTGTGGCAAAATATTAAAAATGATTTGTCTAAATTACAAGATACTGTGTCTATCTATTGCCAGGAGCTGGAGATAGATAAGATGAATCTGAAAAGATTGAATGACCATTATTCATCTTTTCAAAATAAAAATCAGTTATCTTTTGCAACAATCAATGAGAGTTTATCTAGTCTTCCAAGAGTGAAAACCAGACTAACAACCATTGAAGAGAAATTGAACTCATTGTTTAATGATCAAAAATATTCTGACATTTCTTAAAAGGAACATATATTGCAGGATGCTCCAAGGTTACCTGTGGGTAGTTCATCTAAAGTAAAATTAGTTCCAGAAATACCTGTTGATACCACTGAGTTTCCATCAAAAATTGATGATGCACCAGGATCTTCAACAGAGGGATTAAACAATGAGATTAGTGCACAATTGGAGAAGTTACAGCTGCTTCTTACTCAGAAATAAGCTGGTACTAAGGAGACTCCTTCAAATCAAAAGAATTGGCCAAAACTTGACCAGTATCCAACATTTGATGGTGATTCTTCTTCTGATTGGCAGCAATTCATTTGCAGAATTGATAACTTGAAAAACTCTTACAAACTACCAGATGAGGAAATTGTGTCTAAGTTAATTTCTTTATTTACCAATGTAGCCCTTATGTGGTATGAATCTGTCCTCCTGTATGGGAATGATTACTCATGGGAAGATTGGAAAAAATTAATTAAAGCACAATTTGGGGGCTCCAAGTTTAGGATGGCTCAACAAAGGAAGTATGAGGAAACTAGATATAGTTCTTCTACTGATAAACCTATTGAGCTCTTAATGAAACTTGTAAAAATCTTGCAAGCTATGGACCCAAAAATGGAGTTTGATTTATGGAAGACAGGATCCTCTATAAATTACCAATGTCTCTGAGAGACTTAATAGTGGCTAGGACTGAGTTCTCCAAAGAACCCTCTTATTTCATTAATACTTGCAATGAGATACTTCTAAACAATAAGTATGATGCCAGAAGATTCATTCCTAGGACCCCTTTGGAAAAACCCTCCACTTACCAACAGAAACCTCTGGAAAAGGTTGGTAAACCTTCTGCCCTTGTTGCACCTAAAAAGTATGCAACAAACACTTGCTTCAAGTGCAACAAGCCTTGAAAGAAAGGCCATGTTTTTGACAAGAAGATAAATCTTGTGGAAAAAACAGAGGAGCATGCTGATGACACAATAGCACTGGATGATAATTCAAGTGATTGTGCCAGCAATATTTCATATGAATCTCAACAAGAAATCTTGATGCTGGAAGAGGATATTCATTATTTAAATACTATTGATATTGATAATAATGCTTTGTCTACAGTTGAGGATTCTGAGATCATAAAGAACATTGAGCATAGCTCAATTGTTATTGCCCCTCTCAAGGCACCAGTCTTGATTAATGGAACCAGCATTGAAGTTGTTCTGGATTCTGGAGCTGGAGGAAGTGTAGTATCTGAAAGAGCACTTGCTTCAGTGGATCAAGACTATAAATCTAAACTGATGCCTATCATTTCTGAAAATTGGAGAGGGTATGGCTCTGTTTTGTTCCCCATTGGTAAATACAAAGCCACAGTGTTTTTTTAAATATAACCATGGTTTTGTAAGAGCTATTTGTGATTTTGTTGTCATGAAAAATGATAACTTAAGTAATTGTTTTATTGTAGGGAATAATATTTTAACCAAGTATGGCATAAAATCGGATCCTTCAAAACAATGTTTCACAATGGGGATGAATGGGAAGAGAAAATTCAAGATTTCCTCCCCTAAAAAATTATTAAAACCAGAATTGAATACATGTAATTCTGTGGTTCAATATAAAGGAAGATCTACAAAATAAATGCATGCCCTTATGTCTGAAATTGACAATGCCTCTTTTGGAGAACAACTTTCTGGTGAGGATAAAGATTCCATCATTAACTTGATAAAGTCTTTTCCTATGGCCTTTGCTCATGGGTCAAATGAACTGGGATTAGTTAAAAAGGAAATGAAACTCTCATTGTGTTGCCCATTAACTGATATACCACCTAGTTTAAAGAAGAATCCTTATCCTGCTTCTCCCACAAAGAGAAAAGATATTGAAGACAATATCTCTACCCTTTTAAAAATGAATATTATTGAAAAGGTAGTTGAAACACCTAAATATTGTATTATCTCACCTGTCCTAATTTCTTATGAGAAAGATAAAGCCAGGTTATGTGGTGATTGTAGAGCACTTAATACTTATACTGTTGATGATATCTATCCTTTACCTAGAATTAGCTCTATACATGCTACCTTACAGGGTGCTAAATATATCAGCTGTTTGGATGGTAACAAGGGATATCACCAGGTACCTGTTGAGAAGAATTTTCAGAATTTTCTGATGATTGCTACTCATATGGGTATTTATAAGTATGTTAGGATGCCATTTGGCCCTAAAAATTCCCCTTCAGTTTTCCAAAAAGTCATGGATAACACATTCCATCAAGAGATAATTGAAGGATGGCTGATGGTTTATATTGATGATATCATTATATTCTCAAAAACATTTGAGGATCATCTCAACCACCTGTGTATAGTGTTCCAGAAAATGGATGAAATAAATATGACACTTGCTTTGAAGAAATGTAAATTTGGTTTCCATCCTTTAAAAGTTCTTGGTCATGTTGTTTCAGGCTTAAAGATATGTGTTGACCAAAACAAAGTGGAAGCCATACAACAGGTGAAGGCTCCTACTACAGTTAGAGAGCTACAGAGTTTTTTGGGAATGTGTGGATACTATAGACAGTATATTAAAAATTACCAAGTCATAGCTTTACCCCTTACCCAATTAACTATAAAGGATGTTGCTTTTGTCTGGAATAGTGAAAGACAAAGAGCCTTTGACACTATGAAACACTGTTTGATGTCAGCACCTATCCTTGCTTTACCTGACTTTAATCAACCATTTGTTTTGTACACTGATGCCAGATTTATTGGTCTTGGTGCTGCCCTCCATCAAAAACAAGTGATAAATGATAAAGTATCAGAAGCAGTAATTTGTTATATTTCAAGAACCTTGAGAAATAGTGAATTGAAATATGGTGCTACTCAACTTGAATGTTTAGCTGTAGTGTGGGCTCTGAAGAAGCTACATTATTACCTAGATGACCAGAAATTTGAACTTGTCACTGACTGCAGTGCAGTTAAATCCCTTTTAAACTTGAAAACACCTAACAGACATATGTTCAGATGGCAGTTAGCTGTTCAGGAATACAGAGGGAGAATGACAATTATTCATAAGGCTGGTATTGTTCACTCAAATGTGGATATGTTATCAAGGTTACCTTTACCAAATGATGACTCTAATCCTGCTTATGATCCTGAGGATGAAATTATTCATATTCATGGGATATATGTGGTTGATATGGAGGAAGAGCTATTACAGCTTATTTTGGATTCATATGATAAGGACACTGACTTAAAAAAGTTATGCACCATCTTAAATGATCCAAAGAATGCTTCAATACAAGCATTAATTAAAACCCTTCCGCCAAAGTACCAAAAAGCTTTGGAAAAAGGTAAATTTTCTATAGATGAAGGATATCTATATTATAGAAGAAAGTTGAGTAATGTTATTGTTATTCCTCCTTCTATGAGAGAAATCATCTTGAAAATTTGTCATGATGACATATTAGCTGGACATTTTGATCTTGATAAAACAATGATCAGAATTAAGAACACTGCTTGGTGGGTTAATATGTCTGAAGACACAAAATTATATGTTGAGTCTTGTGATTCTTGCCAAAAATCAAAAAGATTAACTGGTAAAATAGTAGGATTAATGCAACATATTGAACCTCCTGATGCACCATGGCAGATAATAAACATGGATTTTGTAACAGGATTACCTATTGCTGGTAAAGACAGTTATAACTCTTGTTGGGTTATTGTGGACAGATTCACAAAAATGTGTAAATTTATCCCTACTCACAAGGATGTTTCCACTAAAGAATTAGCTTTCTTATGGTGGTCTCATATGTTTAATACTGCTGGTTTTCCTAAAGCCATAATCTCTGACAGAGACCCTAAATTTACTTCTGAATTTTGGATGTCTCTGATGGATGTTTGTGGTTGTGATCTGAAACTTTCTACTGCCCACCATCCACAGACTGATGGTTTAGCTGAAAGAATGATTCAGACTTTAGAGGACATGATTAGAAGGTATTGTGCCTTTGGCCTTGAGTATAAAGATAATGACAGATTCACTCATGATTGGGTTACCTTACTTCCTGGGTTGGAATTTGCTTATAATAGCACTGTTCATTCTGTTACTCAAAGAAAGCCTTTTGAGCTCTGGCTTGGATATGTTCCAAATACTCCTGCCCAAATTCTCAATAACAAAATACCTAAATTGGATATATACCCTGGTGTAAAGTCTTTTCTTCAAATGCAACAACTATGCAGAAATCATGCTCAAAAAG
Organism: Hemileia vastatrix; assembly: GCA_030280995.1. Lineage (NCBI taxonomy): Eukaryota > Fungi > Basidiomycota > Pucciniomycetes > Pucciniales > Zaghouaniaceae > Hemileia > Hemileia vastatrix. Next base: position 25,836,439 of record JASXTE010000009.1, on the reverse strand, counting down.
GTATTGAAAAATCATTTGAATATGAGAAGAAGAGATGGGACAAATCCCATAAAGAATACACTTTTAAAAAGGGTGATGAAGTGTTGATTTCTACAGTCCACTTCAATTTACAAGGTAATAGCAAATTAAAAGACCCATTTGTTGGTCCGTTTGTTGTCAGAAGAATGATTGGAGATAATGCAGTTGAAGTTATTTTGTATTCTCCATATGATAGAAAACATCCTGTTTTTCCAATATCTCTTCTGAAACCTTACACATCCAATAGTGATTTATTTTCAAAAAGGAGGGGAAGACCAAAGAAAACCCCAAATCAAATCACTGAAACAACAGCAATTGAAAAGATTCTGAATGACAGAATAGTCACTGCTTAAAAAGGTACAGAATACTTATTGAGATTCAAGAATAAATCATCTGAATATGATTCTTGGATACCTGGAAAGGAGATATCTAATCTTCCTACTCTATTAAAAAAGTATAAAAAGAAAAAATCATAGCATTTTTTTTATTGTTTTTTTTAGAGTGAGGGAGTGTCAGCCAGGCTACTAGACTTACCCAGTAAAATAATTAATTATTTTACTGAGATAAAGCAATGCCTTTTTTAATGCTTATAAATAATTGATTATTTTGTACTTACTTATGTATTACTTACAATTAATTAGTTAAGTATATAAAGTAATATAAATAATTAATATATTTAAGTAATTGTCCCATACATTTTTACTCCCTAACACCATGCTCAATACTACAGCTGAGTGGGAATAAAAATAGTAATAAAACTCAATAAAATTTATAAAAATTATCAAATACTTCTACTGAGAGAAGTGGATTTCCGTGAAATCAATATATTTGAGTAAAATATGTTGTATTAATTGTGACAGTCCAAGGGATCTCTTATTTTATTGCAAATGGGAATGATACCCTTGTTGATGTACCAATTAATTTATTTTTATTTATTTCATATACATTCTTTTTCCATTCAGTTTTCTTCTCACACCTTTGTATTAGGTGGTGTTATCTCTGTGTCTTTATTTCCCGTATTTTTGCCTATAAAAGGCCCTCACTTTTTGTACTTTTCATCTCATTCCTTACTTACATATCTTACAAATTATTATTTACATCCTTTATTACTATTCTTTATCATATTAGTAGTTACAGTCACATACTTCTAATCTATAAATAATAATAATAACTTGTCCCACCTCTTATAACTTGAGTAAAAACATTAAAAATTAAAAGAAATACATACCATACTTTTGAGAGCCTATTAAAACCCTTCAAATCCTTGTGGGACCTCCAGTTCTACCTTCTAGACCAAGAGAGCCACCGACATTTTTCTTAATTTTTTTTAATTATAATTTTTTTTTTTTGGGGGGGGGCGGTGCCAGACTGAAACATGAGTTGGTATGGTTGTACCTTTTTGACTTCAAGATTGGACATAATTGTTTATATAACTCTAACTTTCTTTTAATCATCAAGAATCCAAATGATTTTTTTAAAAGTGAATTTCAGACTTTGCTGTTCATGAGAAGCATAGAGAAACGGGTTGATCATCACAATATACAATGTTAATATCCAAGTTCATGGACATGAAAGAAAACCGTTTTTCAGGAAATATTGTATTAGGGGTAAGTGTGTGCGTTATCTCATTAAGAGTACATAGGTGAGCAAGCTCCATAGAGATGGTGAGATATTTAAAGACTGGGTTAAGAGTAATGAACAGGTTGTCATTTCCCGTATACTATGTAACCGAAAATCATCAGGTGACGAGTGGCATGGCCAATTTTTTTACACTTGTTGAGAATAAGGTAAGAGAGACATTTGAAGTTCTTCCAGTGCATGACATAGAAAGTTGATATCTTTAGATAACTGGTCACAAGATAAGATGCAGTGTTTACTTTCTCAAGAGAGGTGATAGGCATTTAAAATTGACTAATTTTAATTCAGAGGTTTCATAACTCATGATACAAGTGTGCTAAAAAAAAGCTATGGAGTAAGAGTAAAAAAAAAAAAAGAAGAAGAAGAAGAAGAAAACCTTCTTGAAATAAAACCTTATCATCTTTAGATTACAGATTTGCAACTGAGGTCCAACTGATAATATTTACCGAAATTTGCTTGGTTGGTATGCAATATATGTGATGTTTGATTGGACAAGGGCAAATCGATTTATCCATTTTTACACTCCAATTCGGATCATTGACCGTTATATATAAAGATACATCTTACAAAAGATTAACACTCATTGGAAGTTGGTTCTCAGCTTTTGAAATTTGGTATGTTTCCCTTTAAGAGATCATAATAGTGTTGTTATGATAAGTAACTTAGCGCGTCATTTCATGAGTTCACTTTTAGACAACAAGAAAATGATGTATATGCCACATCATAGGCGTGATCAAGTCATTAACCTGGGTGCAGGACCATCAGCTCTACCGACAGATGTCCTTGAACAAGCAAGAGAAGGATTACTCAATTATCAGGGCTTAGGGATCGGAATTACAGAAATGTCACATCGTTCATCGACGTTTGAATGTCTCAATCGAAATGCACAAAGTAATCTTCGTTGCTTACTCGATATTCCAAATCATTTCAAGATTCTCTTTCTTCAAGGTGGTGGCTTGACACAGTTCTCTACAGTGGTTCTCAATTTGATGAATGGGTATCGTTTGAAGAACCAAACTCATCCTCAGACTCAAGTTAAAGGCGAATATATCGTGACAGGGAGTTGGAGTTCAAAGGCCATGATTGAAGGTGCTCGATTGGGATGTGAAGTGAGAGCCATCACTGACTCGAAAACAGCAAGCCCAGATGGGAAATCGTATGGGTCTATTCCTTCAACTTTCACTTGGAAATGGTCTCCACCTGATAAATCTCAACTACCAGCTTTCGTTTATTATTGTGATAATGAGACGGTGGATGGGGTTGAGTTTCCCGACAATGGATTCCCTATCGATTCACTTCCATCATGGTATGAGGATGTTCCATTAGTTGCGGATATGTCCTCTAACATTCTTTCAAGAACTATTCCTGAAAAATTGTGGACAAATTTGGGAATCATTTTTGCTGGTGCTCAGAAAAATATGGGACCTTCCGGGATGACAGTGGTGATTGTGCGGGAAGATTTGATTGTGAATTTAGATGATGCTATCCCATTTGGTGGGGCTCGAGTTCCGGCAATGCTTTCATATAAAAATATGGCAGATCATGAATCACTCTACAACACTCCTCCCATGTTTTCAATCTATGTTTGTGATCTTGTTTTTCAAAACCTTTTAACTAATGGTGGAGTAGAAGAGATTGAGAAGATTAATGAACAAAAAGCGCGACTTGTTTATGATGTGATTGATGGAAGTAACGGATACTATATAGCTCAAGTTCAACCGGATTCTCGTAGTAGGATGAATGTCACCTTTAATTGTAAGGGCGGTAAAGTAGAAGAGGAGCGTTTTGTCAAAGCAGCTGATGCTCTTGGAATAAAACAAGTTAAAGGACACCGGTAAGCAATGTCCATCTTTATACGAAAATTTGGCGGCTTGGTAATCAATGGATTTTTGTCAATACGGACATATTTAACTAACATTTTAATATTTCTTGATGATTGGTAGATCCGTGGGTGGTCTCAGAGTCTCACTTTATAATGCCATCACAGTAAAACAAGTGACTATTTTGTGTGACTTTATGACTAATTTTCTTACCCAAAACTCTGCGAAATGAAGTGTTGTCAAAGAACATGAATGATAGACATGATTACTTGTGATGAGAGAGAAAGTAGACTGGCAAGGGTGTTTATATTATTTGACAAAGACAATGAGAGTGTGAGATGTAAGGGCCAATGTCAGATAGCAACCTAATGAAGGGATGTGTGGTTCATTGTTGTACGGCGTCAGGCAACGGGAATGTGGAATGTGGAATGTGGAGTCAGGAGTGGATTGGCAAAGATTGGCGTGACAACAGGACAGAAGGATCTTCAAATGAGAAAGAACCCCAAGTCGGTTTTGCAGCAAATCGGCATGAAAGTTTGAGAATGATGTTCATCTGACGGGAAACAGACAAACAAACGTCAATTAAGTGAATCGGAATCTGCAAATTGGTCAGGAAAACACTAATTAGGGGGTGTCAGTTCTGGCAAATCCGCACTTAAATTAAGTGCGGATTTCAAACCAAATCAGCACTTACAAATCAGCACTTAAATTTTGCAAAAAAGTCACTTATTTCAAAAAAGGGTGTCAGTTATGACCTCAAATCAGCACTTTTTTCCCGTTTTTTTTCACAACCACATTTTGGCCACAAAACATCCCTTCCTTTCTTACCCCATCCCTGTCACATGTGACACACTGACCTTCCTCGCTACCTACCCATCAATCCTCGGCACACACCCCTTCCTGACATTTTCAATATTTTGACCAGGCATGTTTACATTCTTTTTTACTTATTTCTTCTACTTTTTAATCTTTTTTCTTGTTATGTGCCAGTTTCATAATGCCTCCCAGACATTCCAAATCTCAAAAGGTAACTCAAAAATCTGCTTCGTCACAAAAGTCCCCTCGTAAAGCAAGCCCTACACCTGAAAAATCAAAGTCAGGTTCAGGTCAGCTTAAAAAGGATGATTATCTCATCATAATCAACTTCCTTAAAATAAAATAAAATTTTGAAGCATGTTTTGGATGTGAAAAGTCCACTCGTATTGGATGTCCACCTTCTTCAAAGGTTAATGGCTACTTATTGATGGCCAATGAAGTAAGGAAGAAAACAAGGGAGAGAATCGATATCAATCCTAAACAAATGAAGGAGAGATTTAAGAGTTACCAATCAAAATATAAAAAGGCTCATCATGCTGCAAATGAAACTGGATTTGGTATTGACGATGATGATTTGGAGATTGGAACTACTACTGTTTCCAAAAAGCTCAATGTCATGTGTCCTTTCTATGAGGAAATGGATAATCTTTTTGGCACCCGAGTTGATGTAAACCCTTGGTTTCTACACGATACTACTAAGCATATACCCTCTGGATCCAAACCTTCCTATAATCCTCCCAACACACCTTTACTTGAAGAAGATCAAGATATAAGTAAGTTTTGTTTACTATATATCTTAATCATTAACTCATTTATTTATTTATTTCAATTTAATTTTCTCAGCGAAATCAACTATTGCAAATAATGCCCTTGACTTTGAGAAGATGAAGTTTGATCATATGCTAAGGAAAGATCAGCAAGCCTTAGATTTGGAAGAAAAAAAATTTGAGGTAGAGCAGATGGAAAGAGTAAATGACCGTCAATTTCAAAGAGAAATGGCTACTTGTGAATTGGAAAAACAAGAGAGTTTTAAAAAAAAAGATTTCATTATGGAATGTGTTAAAAATGGCCAATCTTATGAGGACATTAAAAAATTACTTGACCTTTTCAATTGATAAATTGTTTTTCTAGTTAATTTAATTTTGGTAATATTTTCTTATATGCTGACTTATAAAAGGAAAAGAATATAGTACGTTATTTTTGACAAAAATTTGAATGTATAATAAAAATTTTCTATCTTTACTTGCTAGTCAATAAGTTTGCTTATCTAAATTTTTCTAAGTCATCAATTTCACATGTCAGATTTAAAAAATTGGCAATGCCCTCCCCTGCATTTTATTGAAACAAGGGGTGGGTACCACCAAATTTTTCTAAGTCATCAATTTCACATGTCAGATTTAAAACATTGGCAATACCCTCCCCTGCATTTTATTGAAACAAGGGGTGGGTACCACCAAATTTTTCTAAGTCATCAATTTCACATGTCAGATTTAAAAAATTGGCAATACCCTCCCCTGCATTTTATTGAAGTAAAGGGTGAAAGTCATCAAAATTTAATATAATTACATAAATTAATTAATATATAAATAAGATATGTCAAGTATACTACTTTTAAAGTAATGACAATTCCTTAAGCCAAAATGCAGATCAAGTCTAGAAACTAGGTTTGGGACTTTCCACAGGTATAGGCTAGAGGAACCCCATGAAACAAATTAATGTTATCATGATTACCATTTATACAACACAAGGTCGTGGGCCCATTACTTTAATTTCATAAATTGAAATATCATATTTATTTATTAAAAATTTATGGAAGAATATTAAATATTTGGTTATTTTTTTGTATATATTACTTGATTGAGTTACTAAGAGGGGCAATAATGCTCTAACAACATGCTCGCTGCATTAGAACTCAATCATGTAATAATACAAAAAATTTTAAAGAATTTTCTTTGATGGAAAAACAATAATTTTACATTTTCAGCTAATATTTTATGGAAGTGAACTCTGTTCTTCGCCCGAAGAACAGAGTTCATCCTCCTATTTTCACACTCTGTTTAAAAAGAATAAAATGACTTACCTGGAGAGATGAGTTGAGAAAAAAGAAATATAAGTGAATGGAAGTGAACTCTGCTCTTCGCCCGAAGAACAGAGTTCATCCTCCTATTTTCACACTCTGTTTAAAAAGAATAAAATGACTTACCTGGAGAGATGAGTTGAGAAAAAAGAAATATAAGTGAATGGAAGTGAACTCTGTTCTTCGCCCGAAGAACAGAGTTCATCCTCCTATTTTCACACTCTGTTTAAAAAGAATAAAATGACTTACCTGGAGAGATGAGTTGAGAAAAAAGAAATATAAGTGAATGGAAGTGAACTCTGTTCTTCGCCCGAAGAACAGAGTTCATCCTCCTATTTTCACACTCTGTTTAAAAAGAATAAAATGACTTACCTGGAGAGATGAGTTGAGAAAAAAGAAATATAAGTGAAATTGATTGAGTGATGTAGGAAGAGAGGAGAAAACGGATATGAGTGAAGAAAAAAAAGAGAGTGACTGAAAAAATATGCGTTTGCTGAAAATATGCGATTTCATTTTTGTTGGCCAGGTGAGAAGTTGAGATTCCAAGGAGTTGATGGCAGTGATACATCGTTTGGTATAAGTGTTAACTGAACCATACCCTAAATCAAAGACATTTTCTAAACGTTTCAAAGCGGCTCCATTACCATTTGAACCCAAACGACATAGTGTGATGGCCAATTGAATTGAAGGATGTCGTTGTTCTTTTTGAGAATTATTGTGAAATATGGGATGATCCTGAATAAGCTCAAGCAATTTAAGGAAACATTCCTGAGAAGTCCTGAACAGCTGTCTAAAACTGGGTGTAGATAGGTTAAGAAGTGTTTGGATGGTGTACTTGGGGGTATGAAGTACTTGAGGCTTTCTGGGAAGAAGGTAACGTTTCGTGGCCATTTTTGATAAAAAGACAAAATCTTCTTCTAGATCAGAATCAGAATCGCAATCAGAGTCCAAGAGCAGTTCAAGAGCCATGAAAGTCATTGCTTTATGTAATTTATCACGATTTGAAAGTGAGGAAGGCATAACTCTTATATGATATGATATGAAGATGTAAGTGATGTACGATGTTTTGAGTTATGAAGTGTTATTCTGCGGAGTGCTGCGTATGAATGGGATGATGCTGACAAATCAGTGAAATGGGACTTGATGGTGAAATCAGCACTTTTGGTTGAGAAAGTGCGGATTTGAGTGAAATAAGTGACTTATTTCATTTTGAAATCCACCAGTATTGGGGCTAGTGTGTTTTGGAAATCCGCACTTATTTAAGTGCGGATTTGGTCAAATTTAAGTGCGGATTTGTAAGTGCGGATTTGCCAGAACTGACACCCCCTATTGGGTGGGTGTTTGTTTATGCAAGTGCGCAGAGTCAAGCAAGCAAGCACAGATGAGAAATAGTCAGTGCCAATAATCTCTCCGTCCGACTTTTCGCTTCAACGACCATCGTCCGATTCTTTGATTTATTTGAGTTAGATTATATTAGATTATATTAGATTATATTATATTATATTATATTATATTATATTATATTATATTATATATTATATATTATATATTATATTATATTATATATTATATTATATTATCGTTTATCTTTTATTATATTATCTTTTATTATATTATATTATTATTATTCCTCTCTCCTTCATGCCTTCTTCCTCTGCTAAACTTCCTTCTCTTCCTCTCCTCACTCTCGATCCTGTCAATCTCCAGGCATGGAACACTTCTTGCATCGATGCTGACAATTTCGCTACTTTATGGACTGGTATTCTTCCCTTTTTCTTTTTCTTTTTCTCTTCTTCATCTCAACTCTTTCTCATCTCTCCCTCTCCTCTGCAACAGCTTTCACGAGGTGTAAAAACGTCCTTTCAAACGGTTATCGCATCGAAAATATCACTTGGAGACTCTGGCAGCGTGAAAAAATTCTCGCTGCAAGGCTTCATCACCTTGCCATCTCCTCTTCTTCTTCTTCTTCTTCTTCTTTACCTATTCCGTTGCCTTTGCCTTCTCTACCCTTGCATCCATCGTCCTCGTCTTATTCTTCCTTGGCTCTCTCTTCTGCTTCTTCATCTCATTCTTCACATTCGTCATCGTCGTCGTCGTCGTCCTCCTCCTCATCAGCTTCTTCTTCTTCTTCGTCCCTTTCATCATCATCTTCTCCTTCTCATCTCGACCGTTCTTCTCAATTCACTCGCTCTCCTCTATCCTTATCGGCCATCAACAGACCCGCTACTTCTTCTTTTCTTCCTTTGCTCCCTAGTCCACCTTGTATTCATCATTCTCCTCTTCCTCTTAACGATAATCCTTCTACCGCTCCTGCTCGTTCTGGCCCTGCTACTTGGCCACTTCCCACCGCCACTTCCCATCTTCTGCCTCCTCCTCGTCCAAACGCTATCACTCCTCGAAAATTAAGTAAAATCATCGCCACTATTTTGCCAATGGACATCACCTCCCATAACCCTAACCGAAAGGCAAAGCAATCAGTCTCCCCTCCCCCTTCTCGTTCCCTTCTTCCCCAACCTTTCCTCGTACCTCCTCCCAAAATCATTTCAATTGCTCCTACTCCTCCATCTGCATCGCCCGCCCCCACTGCTCCATCGACTCCCGCCAAATCGCCATCTCTCAATAATGCGTCTTCAAATAAGCCTAAATCTTGTCAGAACCTCTTCCTTTGTTCCCCCACCTCAACTCCCTCTTTAACCCCTACCGCCTTGCAACCTTGTACCACTACCAACAACAAAAATAATAATACTACCCTTGCTCAGCATAATCCTTCATCTTTTTCTATTTCATCCTCTTCATCTTCTGCTTCTGTAGCTCATAGGCAGTTGAGCCTCCCTCATGCTGTTCATCGTACTGGCAGTTTCAAACTTAAGCGTCGCGTTTTGTTTTCCTCACATAACTCCAAACTCAGCTCTCTGGGTTCTCATTCTCATCGCTACCCTTCTTCCTTTCATCGGGCATCCCATGCCCGAACTCATCCTAACCCTTCTATGGACCAAGCTCTTCCATCCAGCAATAGTCTTGCTGAACGCATCATCCACACCACTTCTCTTTCACCAAGTCCAAGCAGTAATACTTTAGACTTGCAAGCTCCTCCCAACAATATTAATACCATCGTCAATCGTCATTCCCCTTCTCCACTCTGCCAACCTCCTATGGACTCTCCACATTCTGCATGTCTCTCTCATACTTCATCAACCGTCTCACCTGTATTACCATTTACCCCACATAATTCTCAAGATTCGTCTGCTCCTTTTCCCGCACCTTCCGTGGCCTCTTCAACTTTTTCAGCTCCTACTTATTTCCCTGCTGCTCCTCCATCCACTCCCGCAAGACGGGATGCCCCTCTTCCGACTACCATGACCGCAGCTCTCAATCGTCAGGCCGCCACTCCTTGTCATCAATCTCCCCTGAAACCTTGTCCCCAACAACTCATCAACAAAACTCTAACTTCTCTTTCTTCTCCCAGCACTCAGCTCCCCAATACTGCTGCTGTTACTTTGACTGGCAAAAAACGTGCCAAGTTTTTTATTGACGAGTACGAAGAGGCCGAAGATGAGGTAACCAATCAGATTATTTCCCCATCACCTGATAACCACCACCACCACCACCATCATCATCATCATCATCACAACCATACATTTGCACCAAACCCTCTCCCTATCTCCACTCCTTCACCATCAAATTTAATTGACCAGGATGAATCTGATAGTGATGATTCTGACGAGTGGGGTTCTGAGTATTCTGATGAAGATGAGGAGGATGAGGGACCTAGTCGGGCTGAAATCGAGCGTCGAGCTGCATATCATCGGGAGCTGTTTGCAAAGCGTCAGATCGATCAGCTAACTACTTATAACTCCCCAGATCCAAATGCTCCTAATCAGCCAGTTCGTCGAGCAGGTTTATCCATGCTATTCAATCCTGATAGAAATCGAGGTCTTGCCGTTGATTCTAATCGTTTTAACTCACCCAGTGAACCCACTCGGAACCAGTCAGCCATCGAGCTTCGCCGCACAACACCTCAGGGTTTAGTCTTGAACACCCTCAATCATAAGCAGCCCGCTCCCGACCCCTCATCAATTGCAATCGGCAATCAACCTCCTGTCAAGGTCCCTCCTCGTCCTGCTTCTTTAATCAAATCAAAATCTTCGGTCGCTGTTCCCGTTTTGGCATCTCGTTCACCTGTCATGGCTGTTAAGTCACCTTCACAAAGTTCCAACCTCGTTTTATCATCTTCTCAGGCACTCTTGCAAGCTAGTCATCACAGTCCCCCTATTCTAGTTGCTAAACCTCCTCCCATCATTTCAGCCATTAGTAGACATATTCGACATCCTTCACGATTAAAAGGTAAACCTGCAGATGTGGAATATTCTGATGATGATGATGACGACGATGATAATGATAATGATAATGTCGCCAATGTTAATAATAACAATGGTGACAACAATAAAAATATTAGTGGTAGTCACCATAAGGGTGGGTTGACAAATAATAATGTAAAACCCCTCAATAATTCAAAAACTGCAAATGTTTCAAATAAAACATCTGCCAATAAAACTCAACCTCAAAACTCTTTTGATGCTGCTCTTGAAAAGATGATTTTCTTAACTACTACGGCACAGGCTCAGAAACGGGCTGCTGCTCAAGCCAAAAATCCTACAACTAACCATCATCATCAGAATAACAACATCAATAATAATGTTCCTCCACCATCTGCCTGGCATGCATCAACATCTTCAGCTCCTCAACAAATCCCAGATGCTACTGCCATTACAGCACTACCTGTCATAGCACACCCACTTTCTCCAAGAACTACCAGAAGAAATATGTTGGCAAATGAAATGACTGAAAGTGTTCGAAGAAATCTATTATGGGAAAGACAAATCAGAGCTCAAACGATGGGTGTTTTACCTGGTCAGGTTTTTAAAAAGGAGACAGTTAAAGTGGAAGATGATTCGGAGACTGAGTATTTCTCTCAAGGATTTCATCGATCGGGGTGGTGACTTCTCCCTCTCTCTCTCTCTCTCTCTCTCTCTCTCTCTCTCTCTCTCTCTCTCTCTCTCTCTCTCTCTCTCTCTCTCTCAAGAGGTTTCATCATAAATATATATAGCACAGGGCAGAGCCGAAAAATTTAAAAATAAAATTTAAAAAAGAAAAACGGCCATTATCATCTTTTCTCTCTCTGGTTTTTCCTCTCCTTTTTGTATATCACAATAACACGAAAACTTACCCATTCATTCAAAAAAAGGCGAAATCTTTTATTTGTTTTCGTGATCATTATTAAATTTTAATTTGATTTTCTTTTTATATGTATTATATATATATATGGGTGTGGATGCTGGTGGTTTATATTTATTGCAGCGAGAAAATTGGTTTATATCAAGTGAGTTTTTTTCAAGGTGTTTTATTATCTGGCTCCTGATGTTTTTATTTTATTATAGGCTAGTTGCTTGAGGTTGTAGTGGATGGGGGGGGGGGGGGGGGGGGGGAAGCGGTTTAAGAATGCTAAACTGAAAAATGATTGTTTTTATTTTGTTTTTCAATTGAGGAGGATGGAGTTTCATGGTGTTTTTTATCATTTTTATTATTAATAATGGGTTTTTGCTTTGATCTTTTGGTCCTTTGTTTTTTATGTTCTGAAATGTGATTGTTGTGTTTTTTGGTTTTGGTTTATTGCTTTGTTAAAAAAATATTTTTATTGGTATTTTTTGCAAATTATATATATGACTTTTTTTAATTGGGAGTTTGAGCTATAATGGTGGTGGCAATAATGAAAGATGCAGCTGTTTAAAAAAGGCTTTTGGTAAAATAAAAGTGATTTCTGGTGGGATGTGAAGTTGGAGTTTTGGAAGGTAAGGATGGGTTTGATTAAGGCTAGGACAAAGGCAAGGAAAGGGAATTGACACCTTTTTGTAGCACGGTGTTAGCCTGTAGAACTCCGGAAAGAACCGGAGAACAGGGGACGCCGCGACTACAGACTATATACATTTGCACACATAACTAAGTACATAGTCCTAGTGACTTAACATCCCCCCCACTAAGTTATGAAAAATATTACTGATATCCCCCCCCCCATGCAAACATAACCAACTCCAAAAAAAAATGAAAAGAGAAAAAGAAAAGAAATAAAGGGAAAAACAAGAAAAGAGAGATATATATATAACCCCATTACCACACACAGACATCTTTCCTTCTAAGCCTTGTTAGAGATTGGCCCAGTGATTTTATGAGTTGATCTGCACGCATTTGAGCAGTGGGAACCCATTCCAATGTTGCTTTTTTTTCATGAAGAGTTGTTCATTTACAATATAGAAACACCTATCCACATTCTGTGTCCTCTTGTTGCCTGGGTTATCTTTTGCATTAGCTATTGCTCCTTTGTTGTCACAGAAGATCTTGATTGGTGTGTGTGTGTGGGGGGGGGGGGGGGGGGGGGATCAGGAAATATATCTTTGAGAAGGTTTGAGATTTAAATGGTGTCTTTCATACCACCCCCACCAAGTGCTACCTACATATTCAGCAGTGCATGAGAAGAATCACTTACTTTCAATTGGTGTCTTGAGGTCCATACAATATCGCAAGAATTGAGAAGAAGGTGATGTCCACTTTGAGCTCTTGAGAATTCTTTGTTATTCCAAGTGGAATCAGAAAAAGAAAGAAGTTCAAGTGGTGAATTTCAGTCAGTCAGGATCAATGTGAAGACAGAGGGTAGCTGTCGGTCAGTTGTCTAGAAGAAGGTAAGGAAAAGAGGAGAAAAGGTGGAGAAAAGGAGGAGAAAAGGAGGAGAAAAGGAGGAGGACAAGGGAAAAATAAAAGAAATAAATTATAATAAAATATTTAATTTATTTAAAAGGAAAACAACGGCGAGCAACTTTGAGAGATGAAAAAAACTTAGGATTTATTAATAATAATACTATTTAATGTAAGGGTTCTGCGCGGCAAACACCTTTAATTACTATCAGACTTAAAGCAACCTTTAAATTGTTATATAGAATTTTAATTAGAATTGTATTACTAATAAAAAAAATATAAACGTAGTAAAATAGTATTTAATTTGTGGAGTGTATAATAAGTGATGATGCTACAGGGGATTATCCAAGGCCCTTTTATAGGCAATGGGTCCTCTGAAGCGCCACTATGTTTGTAAATACAATAGTTAGAATAGAATAAAACAAATATATCAAAGAGTAAATGAAACATAACAATGTAGAGAAAAACATGAAACAAATAATTAAAACCCCAATTAAGAATCCAATTTTCCCACCATTAATTCCTAAATCAGTAAGTAAAAATAGTGAATAACTAAACAAGATTGGAACATAGGAACTATGAGAAAAATAATTCCAAACAGATGGTACAGTCTGATTTAAGGATATTTTAAGTGAAACAAAAAATACTTTGACGCAACAAAACATGTAATTAATCTCAATTTAGTATAAATTAATTAATTGGTTTTTCCTGACACAATTAAGGGTCAAAAGAAGCGTCATTAATTATTGTTTAGTATTATATGAAAGGTGTTATTTAATATATAAATTTAAATAATTAATTTAAATATATTATAAGTCAATTTTACACTTATAATTATAATATATGTTTTTCAATTAATTAAATATAAATTTATAATTATTAAATACATAAAAATGCGCCATTATTTGTAGAATATATTATATTATGTTCAATTTAACTGTATATAAAAATTTATATAACCAATAAATTAATATAACACTTGTATATAATAAAATACTTATATAATTTTATTATGCAATAAAATATTAATTTATATTCATTAAATACAATTCTTACCCACTCTTTCAGGTTTTATAAGTTACATATCATTTTTACTGGACTCCTGGAATAGCCTGGCTGACAGTAGCAGTGTGTTGAACATATCTGAGTGAGTAAGTGATTGAGAGCAATCCAGTGAGTGGCAGGTTAGTTTGGATGAGAAGGATGCTAAAAAAAAAAAAAAAAAAAAAAAAAAAAAAATGACAGGGAATGACAGATCTGGCCTAGTTGCTACTGCCACATAACTGAGAGCACCTAGAATAGAGAGATATTTAGTTGTATGAATAGCTATCTCTTCATCCTTGGCTGTGGTGATTTCTAGATTGTTTGGTAGAGGGGATCGGGTGGTCAATCTAGAGGGGTTATGAGTCTGTAGAATCTTGTCAATGAGCTGAACATTGTGTAGATCAAAACCTTTTGGAACTTCTTTGATAGTAACACCTACAATACCATCCACATTATCATTCCACTTTACCTTCAAACTACCATCTAAACCATCCTTCAATTCTTTCAATACCTTCTCACTACTTCCAGTCACTATACCATCATCAACATGAATCCATATCACACCCAAACATCCCTTCTTCCTAAGAACATAGAAACGTTTATCATACTGACTTGCCTTGTATCCCAGAGCATCCAATTTTCTGGCTATATGAAGCCACCAGCATCTTGCTGCTTGCTTGGTACCATAGAGGGGCTTTCTTTAATTATAGTGCATTCCCAATGACATGTAGCTGGTAACCTTCAAGAGGGCTTATCCAAATTGCTTTATCAATTGGGCTGTGAAGATAAGCAGCTGTGACATCAAAAGATTTTACAAGCCATTTGTGATAAGCTGCTAAAGTGAGAAGAATGCATCGTGAAGCAAAAAGTGGCAGTTTTAGCAAAAGTGTCAGTAAAATTAATACCATACTGTTGTAAAAAGCCTTTTGCTACATATTGTGCTTTGTAGGTTGGAGTTTTGGTTGGAAGAAGGAATTTTGATTGTGAAGACTCATTTTGCATTGGTAAGTTTGGCCCCAGGAGGAAGCTTTTCTTCATACCACACATCCATATCTTTCATGTTTAATGGTTCCTTTTTGCATGCTTTGTCCCATGTATGGCTTTCAGGTGAGAGCATAGCTTGCAAATGGGTTTTCGGAGGATAATGGATGATTGGGACAAACCTTTTTTTTTTTTTTTTTTTTTTTACAGTTTCATGTATGTCTTTTTCTTGAGAAAGAAGAGTTTTTTTTCTTCCTTGAAATCACCAAGTTTCATATTGTTGAGGAGATGATCAAGAGAACCTTTAGATGGTGGTGGTTGATAAGCAGCTTTGTGAGAAGGAAGTTGGTCATCAGGGAAAACAGCCATAACGGATTCAAAAAAAGGAGTTTGACTCTGGATGCCAGAAAATCCAACCTACATTATTCAAAGAATAACCTACACACTTACAAACCAAAGCACATTGTTCCAGTTGGTGTCTAGTTTCTTTATAGATGTGGATCAAAGCTGTTTTACCAAATATTCTGAGGTTGGAGTAAGTTGGGTCACAGTTGTACATGAGCTTCAGGGGAGTTTTGTTACCAGTTTTGACATTGGGGAGCTGGTTGTGAAAATGAGCTGCCCATTTATAGACCAGGCCCCAGAAGCATTCAGGTAGTTTTCACTTGCTAGTAGAATAGTCCTGGAAGTGTTACTAACTGTTTTGTTGAAGCATTCAGCTGATCCATTTTGTTCATGGTGGTGTGGACAAGGAACTTCATGAGTAGCTCCAATGTTAGTCAGGATTTGAGCCATCTTCCAGCTGTGCATTCCCCTCCCACCTACCCCCCCTATCAGTTTGTAATGCTATTTCTTACCAGTAACATTTTACAGCTTTTTATAAAAGGTAACTAAAGCAGTTGTGGCCTCAGATTTGGAATTGAGTAGAAACACCTCACCATAAGAAGTTGAACTTTCCCTGAACATAGCTGCCCATCTAGCACCATGAACGGTAGGATCCATAGGGCCAACCAGGTCCCCAACAATAAGGCATCATCATAGATTTTGGTCTTGATTTGAGAGAAGCTGAAGGTTTTCTGGTACTCTTTGCTATCAGACAATCTTGGCAGTCAATCTTACCTGGTAGCATAGAGAGGGGAAAGCCAGTACCAATTCCAGTTCTGATGATATTTTTATATGTGTTTTCACTGGTAGGGCCAAGCTTTCTATGCCAGTCCATGAGGGATCCTTTTGCAGCAGGGATTTGGTTGATGTTTTCATTATTTTTTAAAAAGTATGTAGGAGGGAAGGATTCAAGTAATAGTGGTAAGAGGAAACATTGTTTTGATTGAAGTCACTAAACCTAATTACATCTATTATCCAGCATCTCCTTAAACTTTCAAACCGTCCTGTTATAATGGGATCATCTTTAAAATAAATCACTAAGTTCTTGTCTTCAGAACATAAACCAAAAACAAAAAACCACTTTCCACCAAATCAAAAAAGAGAAATAAGAGTAGCTCTAACATCAGGACAGTAGAAAACATTGGTAATAGTCATCACTTTTCCATCTCCTTTTATTTTCAGGTCCCCTATACCAGTAATAAATGAGAAAGGACAGTTAGTTGCTACTTTGATTGGGATTTGATTTTTAAGAGGTCTGAAGTTGCGGAGAAGGCTCACATTTCCAGTGGCATGATGGGTAGCCCCAGAATCCAAAATTGCCACATTCCCTGCAAGTGATTCAGCTGACACCCCTCTGCAATGTTCAGATCAATCTTTGAAACCTGTTCATTCAAGGCCTCCACATTTTCTTCAAAGATAGTTACTTCATCAGCTTCCATCTGTACATCTCTTGCTCTAATTGGTCTACTTTGTGGTCTCTTGTAGGGGATGCAAACTGGTTTGGTTTTTGCATTTGGATCAGATTCAAAGGTTTTAGAAAGCTCTCTCATGATGTAGAGTCTTGCAGAAAAGGTGGATGAGTAAAGATTTTAGGGACAGTGAGAAAAAAAAATGAGCTGTTGATTTGCATTCATGGCATTGTCTTTGAGCACCAGGGGATCTTTAAGAGTAAGTTTGATGTTGGGGATGAGCTGCCACATTAAAGATGGGTTCAGTTGACAAAGATGCATTAGGAGTTTTTGAAACAGATTTTCTATCTTCTCTGTTTTGAGCTAAGGATGGCATGAGTTGACAGAAATCTTCAAAGGTGACAGATTTTGAGTCAGGGAGGTTATCCATAGCAACATAAAGATCTGTCACCGGACGACCTACGCACAAAGTCAAGAGTGTTCCTCAAAGTGAGATGGAGGGAGGATTTAGAAACTTCTTCGATGCACAGAGGAAGTGTTTGAGGAAGTGATTTGAAGATGACTCAAAGGAAGAGCTAATGCTTCGAGATATGTTCGAGATGACTTCTAATATAATTTAAAGGTAATATTAAAATTCTTAAGATCTCACAAAGGGTTGGAAACTCAATAATCAAAGATTTAGGATTTAGAAATGATTACTGAGAAAATAATGAAAGATACAATAATAATGATTTAACCTAAAGTTTTACCACTATTAACTATATATACGTTTTATAATTTAATTCTAAAGAAAGTCAAACCAAAGACTCAACCCCTTTTATATCTATTACTCCTCCTTGCATTGACCTCATACCCATCCATCATTCCGCACACCACAGACCACCAAAATTACACCCGTTAAACCTGGACCCTCCTCACTAACATCCATTAACCCCTTAATCCTCCGCTACTCAGTCTGTCCATGCTCACTACCCCCTTTTTAATAACCCACAGATATTTAATAAAACCTTTAACGGAATATTGCATTGACCATTGAGCTTTGCGTTGCTTATCAAAGAAAAGCCTAAACACACTTTTGAGAATTGACTAATTTAGATTTAGAGTTTAGACTAGCGCAGTTGAATAGTAAGTACACAAAGGAAAGTCGCAGTTGCTATGTAGAATTGCTTTCTGCGCTTGGAGTATGGATTTAAACCTCTGTATTATTGATTTAATGAGCTGCTTTTGCCTCAAGTGTCACATGGAGCGTGACAAGATCAACATAGAGGTCTTTCAGAGATGAAGGTAGCAAAGTGTGGGACATTAGTGCTTTATTTAAAGATTTTATGATAAATAATCACTCCTTGACATTCAATTGCCTCAAATTATTTGTTGAATGCCTCTAGATACTCACTGTGGGATGTAAACTGAGTTTGTTTCAGATTGATAAAATTGCATATTGATGGCATAGTTGAAGTATCATTATATCTAGAGAATTTATTGTTGATATGAAGATAAGTTTGACATGCTTTCAAGTCAGTGGAAATCTCATGGCGCAGTTGGGGTGAAATGGAGTGTACTAAAAATAAATCAGTAACTCTATCTTCAAATTCATCAGGACCAGGATCATTATTTAATGCATATGCTCTTGTACCAACAAAGTCTTTGATAAGTGCTAGGACATTATTCTTATGCCAGTCAAAATAGTTGGCACCATTAGTATCAAGTGTAGGGATAGCTTTAGTAAATTCCATCACATTTCTTAGAGTTTTTTTGTGCTCAACCATGCTAATAGGGGCCTGCTGCTGTTGTGTTGTCATATGGTGAGGTATAGCATGAGAAGGATTGGGGGGATCAGTCTGCCTGAAAGGGGAGGCTGATCTCCCTGTTGGTGTTGTCATAAGGGGGTTGCACATTGCCTCTTTACGTGGCTATTGCAAAGATATGAGGTAGGGGCAGCAGGGGGAGCAGGAGAAATAGTAGGGGGTTGGATGGTTGAGCTTCTGATTTCCTCTGTGAGATCCTC